>OZ017739.1:255486813-255766813 GCA_963969285.1 Odontomyia ornata
ACATGAAACTGAGTGCTGCGAAGAATTCACCAAATACATGTCGCGGTATTCAATTTCGTTGTATTCCGCAAAACTTAAATTTATCCAGGCTGAGTGCAGTTCCATTAGTAATGCTGCACGCCAATCAAGCTTCAATTTCCAAAAATTTTGTATGAAGATTTTTGCTGTTACTGTCACTGGACTCATGAGCCCCAAAAAATAAAAAATATGCGAGATGGTAGAAATTGCTATCCTTTTTGTCACCATTGTTGGGCCTTTGTAAGTTGAAACACTTATGATCAATTCGCCTTGCTATGGTAACTATATTACTCCAAACGTTTTGATATGTTCTTTGGAATTGTCGGTCACAGTATACTGCACTTCTCGGTCTTGTCTTTGATTAATTGAAATTGTTTGCACACCATTTTCGTACCTTTAACCGGCAATTGTTTGCACCCGTTAAAGGGTCATTCATGTTAAAATCTTTTTGGACAGCGAGATTTCCTAAGGGGTATTTAATCTTTGTGTTTACCTCTAATTGCTCCAAGCACTTCGTTGCTAAGTAAGGTGCCGCGGTAGTACCATACGTGACGGTGGTCAGGTGATAGCATCGCAATATCTCGCTTAGGAGATTGCGCCAGATGTTGATTTGGAATACTCGATCTCGCTCGTCTATTTGGATTGTTCGGTACATCTTCCCAATATCAGCGGAGAAGATGTATTTAAATAAGTTAAATGAAGCAGGATACTAACAGCTCGTCTGGTATCGTAGGACCCGTGTGAAGGTGTGAAGCACATCATTCAAGCTAGTTTGAGTGGTAGATTTCACAGAAGCATCAAAAACGACGCTGAGTTTAGCAGTCGAACTGTCAGGTCGGAGTTCATAGTGGTGTAGCAAAACATAATGGGGCTCTGAGGTATTTGGCATGTTTATTTCTGCCATGTGATCTAACCTCAAATACTCCTCCATGAGTTCTTGTAGGCTCTTTGTACCGCCGGATCTTTTGCCAAAAGTTTTTCAAGTTGAAAAATTGATTTTGAGGCCATATCTTTCGAATGACCTAGTTGTTTTGGATCCATTGTAAATGGCAATGTAACTTCGAAATGCCCATCGGCATCCCTCTTAACGTTTTGATAAAAGTGTGCTTCGCTCCTAGGATGTCCTCGTGATTTTTGGGTGTGTTAAATAACCCGCCAACAATTCAACCAAAGTGTGTATTTTGTAGCGTAGGTAGGAACTCACCCCGTTTGATTTGATCGATTGGCAACAACTGATATTACCACTCGACACCGATTAGCATCTCCACTGGTCCCGCGTAATTGAAGCTTGGGTCGGCCAAGGAAATATTCCCTGGGATAGTCCAGTTTTCTATGTTACACGTTTCTGATGGCTTGTGTGTCGTTAGGCATTGTATGTTGTTAATAATGTAGGCATCCATATGTATCTTGTAGTTTGCTTTTTTTCGTAGCACTACAGCCCCTTTCGGGCCTTCGCTTAGAGATAGTTAGAGTATCTCATTGTCATGATCTAATGTATTGGTACTCCACAAGGTGATATGATCATTATCACGCTTTGGACGTGTGTCCTTCTACCCAGCTGCGATACGTTCTGATTTTAAACCAGCACGTATCATAACTGAACAGGCGTATAGTCCGTCCGAAGAGCCACTCGCACTAAATCTCGTTGTCTCCAACGAAACTTGAATCAGAGACCTTCGGCTTACGGGCTTAGTGCTCTAACCACTAAGCCACGCGGACTACTAGTTTGCTTGCCTGGATTGTATTTGCATATTTATTTGTTTAGTGGCCTTTTGAATAACTCCACCTACGCTACTGGTGGCAATGCTAGTTGGTTGAGCCTTGCGGCTAAGTTTCTTTACGGCTGATTCGGTGATTAAATTTACCAGTGAGCCGTTATCGAAGATCGTACGGAGGTCCACAGTTTTACCACTCCTATCTATGGTCTGAACCATCACACTGCTGAGCAATACTTCAGCCCTTGTGTCTTCGGTTACTATAGATATTTTTTTCTTTGTTGTTGAGGTTGCCCACCGGTGACAAAAGAGCTGGGTGTCGCTGTTATGCTCTCTTGTGTGTGTAGGAGGATGATGTGCTTTTTGTTGCATTTCAAACAAGCACGAAAACTACATCCGGATCTTCCATGCCCAGCACGTAAAAAGCTCAAGCATAGTTTAAGCTTGTTTACTCTTTTTATACGGTCGGCCTTCGTTAGTTTATTGAACTGCTCGCATTCGAATATTTTGCGGTTGCAATTTCAATTTTTTCAACAAGTGGAAAATGTCTGATTTGTTGATGCTAAAGCTCACATTTTCTTGTGGATTCTTAAGGCTGGAACACTTTTCATTGCCCAAGGCCTGCAATCTGGAATCTTGCTCGGGAAACGTCTGGAAATAATCCAGGGATTGCAACTTCCGGGCCGACTAGTAATTGTTCATACAAGTTGTGTAATGTCCTATGTGGCTTTTTCAGCCCATACTCTACAACAAAGCTTAACATGCTGTGTGTTAATGAGACCATGGCTCTATCTTGTCTTTGCTCGTGGAAAGCAATATGAAGGCATCTTATATGCGCTCCTCTAAACTGGTGAACATCAATCAATAATTGAAGGTCAGAAATGAACAAGTTGGGTAACAGACCTACGCTCATGTCAGAAGGGTTTTGTATTCAATTTACAAAATGCAGTCACCAGATCGAATAAAATCAAGAAACATGTCAAAGACGATTTTATTGGAGAAAATATGAAATTCGAAGATCATACTGTTATTAACAAAGTTGAACGAATTTCGACTTCTGAGGTGTTTGTTATTGTTATACTCATAAATATCTCCCTTGATAATTATTTCAGATGTCCATTCGCGAGGAAACACATTTTGCATGTATTACCCCCCTGTACCCCACTGAAGCAAAAACTGACAGTTTAAGAACTGTTTTGAAAAGCTCCCATGAAAAGTTTCATTTCATACTCATATCGGCTACGTTTAATGATTTTTTTTTCAGGGGCCACTCTCCTGTACTGTTATCATCAAATAATGGCCAATTTTTTCGAATCCCAGAATGGTTACAAAGCCCTTTTGCTAGGAGCTCTCTCCCGCCTCCTTGACTTGTTTCATTTATGAGTATTAATTGTAAGTACTCATCTTCAGTCATTCATTAAATTGAATAAAGTGTTCAAAGCATGCATCTTAAACGTTGAAGTTGGGAAAAAATAACTCAAAATTATTCAATCTTCGCATTTTAAAACAGCCACTTTTTTTGTTTTACGATTACTGATACCACTAGCTGAACCGTTTCTCAAAGATATTCATGATACCTATCACTCCTGAAATTTTCATGCAAATTCTAGCAAAGCTGTAGTGTCTGAGTCGGTAAAAAGCGCATGTTGTTCCATAGCCATATGTTGCCATAGTAATAAATGCAGCGCATATTGTTCCATAATAATACTGGAAAATTCAAACCGCTATAACTTCGCTAAATATGATTCAATCTTTATGAAACTTTTAGGATGGATCAATATTATAAATAGTCATCTGTGTACTGAATTTCATTGAATTTAAGGGTACTGTTAAGATTTTATTCAAGCAAACATAAAATCGATAAATCATACTATTACTAACAAAGTTGAGTGAATTTCGACTTCTCACGCATTTGTTGTTGTACTCATCAAGGGATACACTCTTGATTTTTTTCAGATTTTTCGGATCACAGGTGTCCAATCGCGAGGGGGGGGACACAAATTTTTCGTGTATTTCCCCTCCCTGTGCGCCCCTCGAAGCAAACTTTGCCAAACTAAGACCTGTTTTGAAAAGTTCTCATCAAGACCTTTCATTTAATACGGCTACCTTTAATGAAATTTTTTTTCGGGAGGTCACTCCCCTATATGAGGAGACCCCCTTAAATACCTTATAAAATTTTGTTGTTGTCGAAATTTGAAGAGAGCACCACTTTACACCTACACACAAAATTTGAAGTTTCTAGCTCAAGTAGTTTCCGAGAAAAACTGCTGTGACACACGGACGGACAGACAGGACGCGATTTTAGTAGGGTTTTGTAAAACTATTTTACAAAACCCTAAAGGAGCTTTCAATATATGTGATGTGTGAAAACTGACCTTCTACCCAAAAGAACATTAACGGGTAGAGCACAAGGTAGACGTCCAGCGGGAAGACCGAGGACTCGATAGGAAGATACAATAGAAGCTGACAGCAGATCCTTGTTGGGAGTAAACAACTTGCGGAAAAGGCCTCGAAACCGTGATTATTGGAGGAGATTAATCCTGGAGGTCAAGGTCCGGCTTAGGCTGTCGCGCCAAAGATGATGAAACAAATGTTCTAGAATGGAACAGGGTGCGGAGAACCACCATTCTGATCCGGGAATAAGAAATGAATTTAGTATCAGTGACAGTGACAGTGAAATCATAACTGACAATTCATAACTGAATATGAGTTCTTCTTTTAACTATTGTCACTATTTAAGTGATTCGCAGTGGTAATCCGTAGTACTCTTTGAAGCATGTTTCGGTAATCCGCGAATAGTCGGTTTTACGTTGCATTCGGTTCCCGGTTTTTGTTAGAGTAGATTTTTTCGGTTTTTAATTCGAGTATATTATTTCGAACACCGCGTCGGTAATATTTGGGAGCGCGTATTTTTTATTTCAGCGTTTTTTTTTATTCCTTTGCCTCGGACGAAGGTAACGCAATTTGAAGTAGAGTCGTTGGAAGTTGTTCGACGCGTTTTAAATTGAGCATTTGAGCCGGTGGCTGGTTTTTGTACTTCAGACTTAATCTACTCACGTAAGACCACTTTGTATGACTCTTTCCCTCAAATGAGAAGCACAAACGTAACCAATTTATGCTATAGAGTTATGCAATGAAATCACATAACCCTATATAATAAAAGGGCACGCGAGCGGAAGGCCATTCTACCCTGCAAGAGCCCCTGCTAACAACAAAAAAACGAAGGAGCGCGCCCGATGGCTAGCCCATGTCAGAGAAAAAGCCTGCCATCGATGCGGGTCCTATACCCGGTCAGATTGGATAAAATGGAATGACCGAAAGGTTCGGTTTATGAATTCATTTTATACATTCTGCTATTAATTATATTTAATTAATTTGTATTATCATATAAATGATTCTTTTAAATTCTTTATAGTCTCCACTAAATCTAAACTCAAATAAAGCACATACGAAATGGTTTCCGTTCATAAACTATCCAATCTTTTTGTTTTTATTTCTTGTCGGAATTTTCAAAAACAATTACAAATAAAAATCTAAATAATCTTCCAGAAATACACAATGCTAATCAAAAAAATTTTCTTTTGCGAAAATCTATTCTATTGGCCGATAGCAATTTGCTAGAAATTGTATGCAATCATACTGGTTGGTTTTTTTGTTTTCTAATTTTTCAATTGTCCGTTTCTGTCCCGTCTATGTGTTTTTTTCTCGAATATTCTTTTAAAATTTACAACGATTAGCATTAAATAAAGCGTTTTTGACTTTGACTTTATAATTTTCTTTTCCATTCGCAAAGATTTATCTAAAACTAACCTCCTTTTATTAACCTATACATTGTATCTTCATTATTCACAAATGTATAAATAACATACATTAAACATAAACAGTAACTTTTCTAATGTTATTAATTTATTCGATTCCCTCATACAAAGTGCAACAATAAACGACGATCTCATTAAAAGTTTCAACGATATGACTCCCTAAATGCTGCTTAGCTAATTTTTAACTTTAGTTTAAATCAACAAAACGGAATTGACTTAAACTTTGTTCATGGTATCTCTTCAGGGGGTCGAACTTGATCAGTCGGTGCGGGTCTTCGTGTCCGACACATTTTCCTTTTAATGCCACATAAATCACGATGGCATATAATTCCGTCATCCGTATCATCCGACTGCTCGATTAGCAAAAGCTCGAGACGTCAATCATGGTTTCCGTCCTTCCACTATTCCCGATCAAGCGCTACCACTCTTCCAACGCCCAAATTGTTGCAATAGGTACATACCTGTACATCGAATCTACGTCCAAATACACAAAAATTCGTAACAAAATCTCTGCATTCAATAAGATGATGCGTATTTTAGTCCCTTCGTAAGCTCGTCAAATCCGACAATGTGCACTCTGCAATTTTTGCATACAGCCAGACTTGTACGCGCGAACGATTATATCACTCTCCGCACTTGCCGTCTAGTGGCAACCTCCCGCTATATTTTGATTAAGTTCTGAGCATGAAGGCGAAGGGTTTTCGAAAGGAAAAACGTTCAAATTGGTTGCAAAGTTTAATTTGAAATGAGGAAATCCCGGATGTGTTTCATACATTCAAGCCGTTTGCGTCACTCGCGGGTTATTTAATTTGAAACAATTCACTCATTCGCGCAAACTTTCACGAAAGGCCCGAACATTTTCTTTTCTCGTTCGCTACACGCTACGTAACCGGAATTGGGACAGGGTTTATTCCAGTCAATTTACATCAACCACTTTAACATGCAACAGTTATCCAGCACTGGGTGGCGGAAATTGCAGTTCACTCTAACAACATCCCTACCGGTTACACGAATAAATACCGAAATTCAAAGTATAATGACTTTTTTTTTTGTGGTAGGGAGGTGAAGGCATTTACGCCCGCCGAGTCTGGCAGTGTGGGACTCCCATGGAGGATACCCTTGGACTACCCACTAAACACCTCCCCTGTCAATCTGAGAACCTAGCCTGGAACCGTTTGACACATTACTTCGGGCCAGGTCTCGTTTTGTTACGCCGTGGGGCGCCTTCAGGCTGGGGAGTCCCTTTCCTAGCGGGAGGGGAGAGGGGAGGAGGAAATGCCAGAAGAGCGATCCCCCAGCCCCAGCACCTCCGGCTGCTGCGAGTCCCTTTTATCTTTTAGGACTGCCCGAGCATAATGTGCCACCTGGTTCCATTTGTCAACTGATTCGAGCATCACCGCAACTATATTATCCGGGCTGAGCTCTCCCGTCTCCCTGTAGAGTTCCCTTCGCAGCCTGGCCCATTTAGTACACGCAAAAAATGTGTGGCAGGCATTGTCCTCCTCTCCTGGGCAAAACCGACAAGCGGGAGACCGTGACTTACCGATCTTGTGTAGGTAAGACTGAAAACACCCGTGCCCGCTCAAAAGCTGGGTCAGATAGAAGTCAGTCTCACCATGCCTTCGATTTAGCCACGGTCTCACATCCGAGATGAGGCGCGCAGTCCACCTTCCCTTCGTGCAATTCCTCCAAGACTGCTGCCAATCGTTGAGCGAGCGTTGTCTCTCCTCGCAGACAACCATCTCCCTCGCATTGTCGTTTCGGCGCAGGTAAATAGCGCGGCGCTCTCTAGCAAGGAGGGCGACAGGTATCACGCCTGCAATCACTCTCACCGCCGAGTCGGAGACTGTTGGATACGAAGATGCAATTCTCAGTGCTCCTCTTCTCTGTACCTGTGCCAATCGTTTTCGGTATACCTCCTTGCTGAGAGCGTCGCCCCATACCTCTGCTCCGTACAGTAGCACTGACCCTATAGCACTCATCAAGAGGCGTCTTCTTGATGGGCTGGGTCCCCCTACGTTGGCCATAAGTCGACTCAGGGCCGATATTCCCGAAGAAGCCTTCTCAGCCGTTGCCCTGATTTGCTCAGAGAAACTCATCTTCGAGTCGATCAGTAGCCCCAGGTACTTCACCGCTGGCTTCGATTCGATTTGTATATCTCCAATACTGATCATCCTTACTCTAGGGATTCTCTTTTTTGTCAAGATGACCACTTCGGTTTTCTCCAGTGCTAAACTGAGCCCGCGAGCCGTCATCCAGTCCCTCACTCGGCGCATTAGCATACCTAGCCTAAGTTGCGCTTGTTCAACGGTGCGTCCGGCGACCAGAGCCGTAACATCATCCGCATAGCCGACCAAGCGCAACTCATCTGGCATCTCAAGTCTCAGTAGCCCGTCGTAAGACACGTTCCACAGGTCCGGACCAAGGATAGATCCCTGGGCAACACCCGATGTAATTTCCATCCTTCGTTGGCCCTGTGTCGTGTCGTAGAGCAGGCTTCGGTCCTTTAGGTAGTTCCTCAAAAGCCGCATTAGATATTCTGGAACTTGAAAAGAGTTTTCTAGCGTGTCCAGAATATCCACCCATCTAGCGGAGTTGAAGGCATTCCTGACGTCGAGTGTCACCAACAGGACGATCCGTCGCTTGGTGCGACTATATGCCTCTGCCTTTTGGACCGCGTTCACCGCCTCTGCAATCGCATCAATGGTAGAACGTCCTGCCCTAAAGCCGTACTGCCGAGGAGATAGGTCCCCAGCAGCATGAATCGCGTCAGTGAGTCTTCCCTTGATGAGTTTCTCTAGCACTTTCCCAGCCATGTCTAGCATGCATAACGGGCGGTATGCAGACGGCGATTCGGGATTTCCCTTCCCCTTGCTGACCAGCACGACCCTCGCCACCTTCCATCGTACCGGGAAAACCCCGTCCCGTAGGCAAGCGTTGAATGTGCTGAGCAGCAAGTCAGGACAATGGTGATAGACGAGCTGCAAAACCTCAGCTGGAACACCATCTGGACCTGGAGCCTTCCTCGCTTTCAATGAGAGGACTGCCTCCTCCATTTCCAGCTGTGTAAAGAGTGGGCACTCGACTGCTGTTTCACCATAGACAGCGTCAATACGGACGGGATGGGCGGGGAAGAGTCCCCGCACTATCGTATAATGACTTTGGATTGAACGCTGGGAAAGTATTTCCGATATTCTGACTTCCCTTCAACTTTAAACGATGCATGAATCATTAGGTATTAGAAATCAGTTGGCGTTCCCGAAGTTTTTATTCGAAAATGAGACACAAGCGAACATTGCTGGCGGGCAATTTACAATATATATAACCTCTTGCGCGTGATTTATGCGAGAAAAACTGAAATAAGCAGCGCAAACGAACTCAGCTTTAACACACAGCACAAGCGAACATTGTTGGCGGGCAATTTACAATCGATATAAAATCTTGCGCATGATTTATGCAAGAAAAACGGAAATAAGCAGTGCAAACGAACTCAGCTTTAACACACAGCACAAGCGAACATTGCTGGCGGGCAATTTAAAATCGATATACCAAATTTACACTCTCGGTTGATGTTACTAGCACGTAAGGTTCTCGAGAATTCTTTTTTTGATGGGTGTAAATCTACTTGATAAAACACTCATGACTAAAGCAATAATTATGAAGCTTCCGTAGTAGTATCGCTCACTATCCGCTTCGTATCCTTCTCTTCGTCTCGAATCAGCTGAGTTCGATCAGCCCAGTCAGCTTGCCTTCCGTGATGTAATATACCTTTGGGGTGTATTACATCAGCATTCTCAAACTCGGAACTCTATGTGCAGATTTATATATTTTTTAAAACAAAATTTAATCGAAGTAAAGAAAACTTAAATACAGTAAAGAAATGAAGATTTTACATAGTAATAGAAGTTAAATCTCACGAAGAACATAATTAAAGTGAAACATTTAAATTTTAATATAAAGGAAAATTGATATAAATTAACATTTAATATAAAGGGAAATTGATATGAACTAACATTTAATAAAAATAAGAAGAAGAAACAGTATTCTACAAATAACGAATATTGAGTAAAAGTAATTACATATTTTTTTTAAACCTACCACAAAATTCCGAGCAAGATATAGAAAGGTTTTCGAGCAGTTTGCTTGTGTGACTGCTCGATTAATACAATATCTAATGTTGAAAAATATTTGGCCCTTCCGAGCTTGTCCAACGCGTCCCCAAGTCTCGTCAACGGAAATTTATCATTAACAATTTTATCGTTAAGCCTTCGAAAATCTACAACCAACCGCCATTTCGGTTCTCCACCACACGATTTCTTTGGTACCCCCAAAATTGTTGAATTATAAGGGCTAACGGATGGCTCAATAATATCATTAGACTCGAAGTCCTTGCTGCTCAGCACATTCAACGCTTGCCTACGAGACGGGGGTTTCCCGGTACGATGGAAGGTGGCGAGGCTCGTGCTGATCAGCCGTCTGCATACCGCCCGTTATGCATGCTAGACACGGCTGGGAAAGTGCTAGAGAAACTCATCAAGGGAAGACTCACTGACGCGATTCGTGCTGCTGGGGACCTATGTATCTCCTCGGCAGTACGGCTTTAGAGCAGGACGTTCTACCATTGATGCGATTGCAGAGGTGGTGAACGCGGTCCAAAAGGCAGAGGCATATAGTCGCACCAAGCGACGGATCGTCCTGTTGGTGACACTCGACGTCAGGAACGCCTTCAACTTCTGGATACGCTGGAAAACCCTTTTCAAGTTCCAGAATATCTAATGCGGCTTTTGAGGAACTACTTAAAGGACCGAAGCCTGCTCTACGACACGACACAGGGCCAACGAAGGATGGAAATTACATCGGGTGTTGCCCAGGGATCTATCCTTGGTCCGGATTTGTGGAACGTGTCTTACGACGGACTACTGAGACTTGAGATGCCAGATGAGTCGCGATTGGTCGGCTATGCGGATGATGTTGCGGCTCTGGTCGCTGGACGCACCGTTGAACAAGCGCAACTTAGGCTACGTATGCTAATGTGCCGAGTGAGGGATTGGATGACTGCTCGCGGGCTCAGTTTAGCGCTGGAGAAAACCGAAGTGGTCATCTTGACAAAAAAGAGAATCCCTAGAGTAAGGATGATTAGTATTGGAGATATGCGAATCGAAGCCATCGGTGAAGTACCTGGGGCTACTGATAGACACGAAGATGAGTTTCTCTGAGCAAATCAAGGCAACGGCTGAGAAGGCTGCTTCGGGAATATCGGCTCTGAATCGACTTATGGCCAACGTAGGGGGACCCAGCCCATCAAGAAGACGTCTCTTGGTGAATGCTATAGGCTCAGTGCTACTGTACGGAGCAGAGGTATGGGGCGACGCTCTAAGTAAGGAGGTATACCGAAAACGCTTGGCACAAGTACAGAGAAGAGGAGCAGTGAGGATTGCATCTTCGTATCCGACAGTCTCTGACTCGGCGATGAAAGTTATTGCAGGCGTGATACCTGTCGCCCTCCTTGCTAGAGAGCGCCGCGCTATTTACTTGCGTCAAAACGAGGATGCGAGAGAGATTGGCAGCAGTCTTGGGTCAATTGCACGAAGGGAAGGTGGACAGTGCGCCTCATCCCGGATATGAGACTGTGGCTAAATCGAAGGCATGGTGAGACTGACTTCTATCTGACCCAGCTTTTGAGCGGGCATGGGTGTTTTCAGTCTTACCTACACAAGATTGGTAAGCCACGGTCCCCCAATTGTCGGTTTTGCCCAGGAGAGGAGGACAATGCCTGCCACACATTTTTTGCGTGCACAAAATGGGTCAGGCTGCGAAGGCACCTCTACAGGGAGACGGGAGAGCTCACCCCGGATAATATAGTCGCGGTGATACTCAAATCGGTTGACAAATGGAACCAGGTGGCACATTATGCCCGGGCAGTCCTAAAATATACAAGGGACTCACAGCAGTTGGGGGCGCTGGGGCTGGAGGATCGCTTGTCTGGCACTTCCTCTTCCCCTCTCCCCTCCCGCTAGGAAATGGGTCCTCCAGCTTGAAGGCGCCTCACGGCGTAACAAAACGAGACCTGGCCCGAAGTTATGTGTCGAACGGTTCCAGGCTAGGTTCTCAGGTTGACAGGGGAGGTGTTGAGTCCAGTCGCTTTCTTGCGAGCATGGGAGTCCCACACTTTGTGTGTAAATGGCATTCACCTCCCAAACTCAAAAAAAAAATCCTTGTTTTGTTGTAGCATTTCGTCGTTTTAGGCTTGTGATAATCGGTAAATTTTTTATGTATGCAGGGCTCTCATCCGTTGTTTGTAACCGCTGTTTATGGATATTATTCGTGGTGAGCTTTTCACCCTCCAGGTAGAATATATCTTGGAAGTCTACAATTATCTTTGACAAACTAGCCTTGGCTGGACTATCTAAACTATCTCTGTTTATCAAGTTCATTAATATTTTGAAAGGTCCTCTGTCATGTATCTGTTTCTCGCCTACGAGGATGTCGTAATTCCTCAAAGGCTTAGCTTCTGCCTTAAAATCTTTTATGAGTACATCATTATCTGTGGTGTTCAAAATTTTCACATGGTGGGTACTGTTGGCAGGTATAATGGTGTTACCCACAAAAACACCTTTTTCAATTTCTGTATTAAGATTTGTTGGGACAATCGCTTCTGTTCTAGTGGATATGGTGGCTTGATAACTGTTGTGTTTCTTTATGCTCATTGGCAACACAACTTCATTATGATTAATGTTGAACGAGATGGTATATGTTTCATAATCAATTCTACACATATATTTATTTCATATGTAAATCTCTACCCAATCCTTCATCTGTGCTTATCGGAAAATCGTCGTCTACAATATGAAATGAACTAATTAATTTGTCTTCCCCAATTTTCAAACATAAATCTAAAGTACCTAAGGAAGTGGTAAACTCCTTGGTTATACCTGTTAACTTGATTCTATCATTTATCCTAATATCATATTCTATATCCCTATAAATATTGTTCTTGTATATTGACACGTCGGCTCCCTTGCCTACCAAAAATGTCAAATTCTTAATTGCATTAAGACAGTGAATCATAACAAAATTTTTGCGGGTATCCGTAATCTAAAAATTCGATGCTTTACATCGGGAGACTGTCGCCCATATTCTCGCCGGTCTCTTGATCGTTTCCCTGATCTGTCACGACCACGTCTCCTGTCATTATTTCGGTTGTTCCTGCCATTGTAATTTTTCTTCTTTTTATACCTTCTGCTACTATTGTAATTTCTATTACCATAATCCTCATTATTAGTCCTATCCTCATAGTTGTACTTATTATCCTTATTGTTCCTTTCATCCCGGCGATTTCTGATATCACTATCATTGTTATTGTTACTATTCTTGTTATATCGGATGTTTTTTTTGTATCTATTTCCTTTATTTATTTTCACTCTCTGTCGACTGTGATTCAGAACTCTCCAACTCTAACGCCACAGATACGGCTTCGCCAAAAGTCTTAGTTCTTGCTGAGAAGAATTCTTCAATTGATCGTTTAGACCGTTTTTGAAAATGGTGAGAGCGTAAACATCGTTAAGGATGGTGACTACTTTTTTCTCGGCTGCCGATGCCTGACTTCCTAAGTCCTGAATCTATTATTGATTCAACTCGCATATCAGAGTTGCAATTTTATCCTTAAAAGCGGTAACACTAGCTTTTTTCTGCGTTGTATCACTCAACATCGTGTGAATTTGAGGTACAGTCTTGTTGCCCCTAAATTTTGCTGATAGGGCATTTTTTAAGGATTCGAATGAAGTAACGGTAACATTATCAAGCGAGAGTTTAACCGAAGTGCTTAACTACACATTTACAACAAAGTCTACAAGTAGTTGTTTGCCAGACACACTTAGCGTGAAGTCTAGAATTTTGACAATTTTCAAAAAGGAATCTAGTTTCTTATATTTTCCCTCGAAAGTCGGGATTACTTTCATCGCAGTCTCCAGCGAAAGTTTACCTATCATAAATTTTTCTTCTAATAACGATAAGCTCTGTTCTAGATCCTCTGCAATATTACCCGTTCCTAATGCAACAGACTCAATGTCCTGTTCGGAATACCCTTGCTTCCCTAATTGTAGCCAAATTTCTTCTTCGAGAATGGCCCCTTGTGCTTAAATTTCAATTTCAAGACCACTAATTCTAAACTGTCTTCTTCTACGTTCGAGAATAACGCGTTAAACTCTTCTCTTTGTTTTTTTTAGCAAATTCAACTTTTCCAACAAAGTCCCACATGTTTATAGACTCTTTGAACACTTTCTCAAATTTCTTAATACCCTCTCATTCTCTGATGCAACCTCTCTTAACTTTACCATGGAACAATGTTACGTATAAAGCATTGAAAGTTTCAGGGATAATTTTATACAATGTTACTTATGAAGAGAAAAAAACAAAAATTAAATTATTTTTACACATTAATGTTACGATTAAGTCTCTTCACAACATATTTCTTATTATAACTATTGTAACAGTAAAATACAACGATTATTATTATGAAGACTGCCGACGTCATTATTGATTGCCGATATTCCTCGACTACACATTTGTTAACCGTGGAGCAGTTGCTCCCCATCGTCTCCGATCCTTGTCTTTCAGCTTAAATAATTGCTGTTGTAATAGCTTCTTCTGCTCGCCGTGAGCAATCTTAATAACACGATGAAGCTCAGCTCCTTCCTTCTTTAATTTCGTTTTCCAACCACCTCTAGGAAGTCGTTTCTTAGATACTGCAGTCAAATCCTGCGTTTTCGGCTTTAGAAAAAATTTCTCTATTTTCCGTGCATTTGGTCCCCTCAAATCAGGCGTCCCTTTCTTCGTAGGAGTATACACAGGAATCTCTTCACTTCTCACCGGAATATGTTCCTCAACGCGTTGTACATACTTTTCAAAAATCGCATCAAAGTCCTGTTCATCTGGTTCCAATATTATTAAATCCTCAGGCACAGATTCGTTGTTAGGCAGGATTGCCATATAATGTTCGGAGTCCTACGGAACTTCTGCTGTACGATTTTAATAGAGGTGAGCGTTTAATTATGAAAATGAATAACCTAACTCAGGTAAACCATGGCAAGATCATGTTGATCACTACGCCGTTACCCCTTAGGAATTACCATTATTCTACATCAATCAATCGCTTAAATACTATTTCTGACAACCTATTTCTTATCGTAGGTCACTCACATTTGTGTGACTCAAATCTTTAATGTTTGATTACTCATATGCATATTGTAAATTCATTTACTTGACCGGAGTTAATTTGCAAACGTTTAATTCTTACTTAAGCCAAAATACACTTGACACCTCTGATATCTATTACTCATAACAGGTAGTCACCATTTCTTTACAAATTAAACCGTAACAATTTAGGACGTGCTCAATATTGTATTGTGATATCGAGGACTAAAACATGCTGCTTGAATTTACTACCACGTTTGTCGAGAAGTGGATTCGGGTATCGCATTACGAATGAATGAACTATTAAATGATGAATTTATGTTTGAATATATGCATATAAATAATCAATTAGATTATCGATATTTATTGCACATTGCATGTATGTCAGTCCGTTGTCACGTTCCAAGACTTCACGTCTAGAACCGATCAGAGGTCGGTTTAGATTTCCTTCGGCAAATTTCTCGAGCGAACGCGTTCTAAAATTCATTACAAATGGCGCTCGATGTAGGGCCTAAACGTCTTTAACGGGAAATAATTGCGTCTCCTGACGTTTTGGTCCTTTACGGAGGATGTAAGGTACCTCGGCACAAGAGTGCCACGGACAGGAGTAGTGGAGTTGTGTGAGACACACTTTCAGTCACTTCACGTGAGTTGTAGCTTCCACTCTCCTTTGTTTTATTTTTTTTCGCGAAAGATTCTTTCCGATGTGTTGTCCCAGGGTAAAACCTGTGAGGACCTTCTATATTCTTGATGGGAACTGTCAGTCAGATGGGTTTCTCCTATCTGCCTGGACTGTAAAGAGAATAGAAGGCTACCTTGCCTTTATGTTGCGGAAAGGCTCTACACAACTTTTTATACGTGATAAATGAGTGGTTTCGGCGTCAGGATTTTGACCGCGTACAAAATTGTTACGGTGAAGCTGTCACTCATCTCGTTGAGTTAATTAACTTAGATTAGAGACGGTTTTTGTTATGTACTTGGGGTTGGAATAAATTGTAAAATCGACCAGGAGTACCCTCTTCTCGTTAACCCATCGTTCGCTTTCATTTCCTTATGGAAGAGTCGGCGCTGAAAAAGAAATAGTATCTCAAATTATCTTTTTTTTTGATAAGGCATTGTTCATAGCTCGCCACTAACGGCCACTCGAACAATTAGTTGTTTCTTTTAACATTATTTTTAAATAGTAAGAATTTCTTTTATATATAGTGTAACAACCGCGGAAGTCACCGCAGTTGCAGACATTAAGTTTCAGCAGAGGGGTGTTTAACCCGGGGTGGCATATTGAAGCCGGCTAGCGCTCAGTCGTGTCTCGGGATAAAGAAAAGAATATACTATGACGACCAATTGAGAAGTATAGATGTAAGTTTAGCGAGCAACAACACAAGACAAACACACAAAGTAGTGAAAAGCCTGAAACGTGGTTACCAGCCCAAAACCACGCTCTGTCGTGCGGACATCGGCAAAATCGCTGATGAAACGAAGATTAAGGAAAGATGGGCATCATATTTCAAGAACCTCCTTAATCCTCCGCACAGCTCCAGAACATCGGAGACTATAGATGTCTGCGGAGAGCGTCCATTGGCCCCACCAACTTTGGATGAAGTTTGTTCCATCATCAAATCCCAAAAGAATAATAAAGCGCCGGGCATCGATGAGATTCCAGTGGAGCTCATCAAATATGGTGGCAGTAGTGTTCATCAAGCTATTCACAAAGTCATCCAGCACATTTGGCAACAAGGCACCCAATTATATTCCCTATCCACAGAAAAGGTAACAAACTACAGTGCGAAAATTATAGAGGCATATCACGACTTTGTACGGCGTACAAAATATTTTCAAAGATCATAGAAAAGAAAATCGAATCTGTAGTGAAAGTAGGTATAAAGAATGTCCGTACAAGACTGCAGCGATGGTCTGCTACCTCGGCGAAAGAGGATGGTAAGATCCGCCGAGATTGACCTTGTCTGGGGACGTGTGAGTGCGCTGGCAGGCTAGCTTTGCGGTGTCGTAGGGCGGGTTCTTTCCCCCTGCACAAAGACCCGCTACAAAAGAATTTCGCATTCACGAATTCTCGGGTCTCAAAAGAAAGGTCGACCGAAGTCGAAAATTGTAGGTTACTAACGAAGGGGAAAATTGCTTGCTCAGAGAACAATCCGAAACGAGTCAAAACAGACGGACTTGGGGAGACTTCGTCGTTACCCGAGTGGGGGCAACCGGATGGATGTGGTGCCCCCTCCCACCCACCCAACCGGATCAAGATCCAAATGTTGACGTGACCGTACATCTCTTGATCGGAAAACTCATACCAACCTCCTTTGTATGAGCCCTCCCATCAACGGGAAATATGGATATGACCGATTTATGTCATAGAATTATGTGATCGGGTCACATAACTCTATGTCATAAAACGGGCACGTAAGTGGAAGGCCACTCAACCCGGCAAGAGCTCCTGAAAACGACAAAATAGATGTAGCGCGCCCGATGGCTAGCCCATTTCATGCGGAAAGCCTTCCATCGTGGCGGGTCCTATACCCGGTCAGATAGGACAAAATGGAAAGACCGAAGGGTATATTTAACAATCCATTTTTATTCCCTAAAAGCTTTTAACAAAAATTGGCAATAAGCTTTTCTAATTTTCTTTTGTCGTATAAAACTAAAAAAAATTTTAGTTTTTGTATTTTACTTATATTAATTTTACTTTATTTTTATTTAAATATGTACTTTAACATAGAATGCGATGTGGTTATGTCTTACTGTAATATTTTGGTCTAAATCACGATTTTCTACAACACCACGATTGATATGTGGCGTTTTAATTTGATAGGTTTGTATGAAATAAAAACCTACGCACAAACTTACAAAGCTTTTTAACAAAAAAAAAAAAATAGTAAAAAGTAACCTACTTCTCACTACTAATACCTTTCAATTACATACTTGCAATCTATATGGGATAAAATTGGAAACAGATTCTTATATCAAATTTTTTTCCTTTGTGGAAATAAAAAAAAAAGTTTTTTTTTCTTTATAGAAAATAGAATAACCGAAATAATATTTTATATAATAAAGTGAATAACCGAAATAATATTTTATATAATATAGTGAATAAATTTTTATAAAAAAAGGTAAAACAAAAAGCAAACGGATGCTCACCTACATCCACGCCGGGCGCTCGCTGGTGATGTGGTGAGATTGCTGTATGAAGAAATTAAGAACACAACAACACTCGTGACAATACTAAGTAAACTTGAAAGCATGTAGAAAAAAAATTGGTATTCTGTTTTAAGTTTTGTAGGTAGTCTCTCCTCTAAATCCAATTTTGAATAGTTCTTCTCATAGTCAATGCATCTTAGATAGGCTTCAAGTAAAATTGCGCTTTGGTTTGAATTGAGTTCATGGCAACCTGTATACTTAATTGTAACATCTGGTTGGGTATGCTGTACTAACTCAAATGGATTTAAAATGCATTTTCCAAGTGGCGAATAATCGAAGATCATTTATCATGTTGCAAACGCCCAATTCAACTCCAACATTAGAAACAGGTTTTATCTTAACATTGTTGGCCTTTTCAAGGAGATTCTTGTTTCTATCATTCTCTCTTAATTCAATATTAATGCTGATTAATTCTTGTTTTGAATTAATAACCGAAAAACGCACGAATGTAATCATTCCAAATACTTGTAGGTTTCCTAGATTAACAATACACAATTGCTGTGTTATAAAGCCTGCTCTGTCCTAAGTGGCTTTTGAGTTTGCTTCGCAATGTAAAACATAACGCATCTATTTCGCTCTAATAGTTGTAGCAAATTGAGTAGCTTTAAACACACAATTACTGTCCTGTATTGAGCGCCACAACTCTAGTTTGAAAAGTGGTAAAACAATGCCAGAAAACTCCTCCAAAACTTCTGTATTGTTGAACCATTGGGATCAATGCATGATTACGTCCATTAATTTCTTGTACTTCTGTACCCAACCAATTTGGATCTCAAACAAGAATAACATTTATGATTTCTTCAGAATAATCAACGTCCATGTACATCACCGCATATAATTAACGGTGCTTCCAAAACTATCCTGGCGCTGTCCATGGTGAAACAGCAGTCGAGTGTCCACTCTTCACACAGCTGGAAATGGAGGAGGCAGTCCTCTCATTGAAAGCGAGGAAGGCTCCAGGCCCAGATGGTGTTCCAGCTGAGGTGTTGCGGCTCATCTATCACCATTGTCCTGACTTGCTGCTAAGCACATTCAACGCTTGCCTACGGGACGGGGTTTTCCCGGTACGATGGAAGGTGGCGAGGCTCGTGCTGATCAGCAAGGGGAAAGGAAATCCCGAATCGCCGTCTCCATACCGCCCGTTATGCATGCTAGACACGGCTGGAAAAGTGCTAGAGATACTCATCAAGGGAAGACTCACTGACGCGATTCGTGCTGCTGGGGACCTATCTCCTCGGCAGTACGGCTTTAGAGCAGGACGTTCTACCATTGATGCGATTGCAGAGGCGGTGAACGCGGTCCAAAAGGCAGAGGCATATAGTCGCACCAAGCGACGGATCGTCCTGTTGGTGACACTCGACGTCAGGAATGCCTTCAACTCCGCTAGATGGGTGGATATTCAGGATACGCTGGAAAACTCTTTTCAAGTTCAAGAATATCTAATGCGGCTTTTGAGGAACTACCTAAAGGACCAAACCCTGCTCTACGACACGACACAGGGCCAACGAAGGATGGAAATTACATCGGGTGTTGCCCAGGGATCTATCCTTGGTCCGGATTTGTGGAACGTGTCTTACGACGGGCTACTGAGACTTGAGATGCCAGATGAGTCGCGCTTGCTCGGCTATGCGGATGATGTTGCGGCTCTGGTCGCTGGACGCACCGTTGAACAAGCGCAACTTAGGCTACGTATGCTAATGTGCCGAGTGAGGGATTGGATGACTGCTCGCGGGCTCAGTTTAGCGCTGGAGAAAACCGAAGTGGTCATCTTGACAAAAAAGAGAATCCCTAGAGTAAGGATGATCAGTATTGGAACATACAAATCGAATCGATGTCAGCCGTGACGTACCTGGGGCTACTGATCGACTCGAAGATGAGTTTCTCTGAGCAAATCAGGGCAACGGCTGAGAAGGCTTCTTCGGGAATATCGGCCCTGAGTCGACTTATGGCCAACGTAGGGGGACACAGCCCATCAAGAAGACGCCTCTTGATGAGTGCTATAGGGTCAGTGCTACTGTACGGAGCAGAGGTATGGGGCGACGCTCTCAGCAAGTAGGTAAATCGAAAACGTTTGGCACAGGTACAGAGAAGAGTAGCACTGAGAATTGCGTCTTCGTATCCAACAGTCTCTGACTCGGCGGTTAGAGTTATTGCAGGCGTGATACCTGTCGCCCTTCTTGCTAGAGAGCGCCGCGCTATTTACCTGCGCCGAAACGAGGATGCGAGGGAGATGGTTGTCCGCGAGGAGAGACAGCGCTCGCTCAACGATTGGCAGCAGTCTTGGGTCAATGGCACGAAAGGAAGGTGGACTGCGCGCCTCATCCCGGATGTGCGAGCGTGGCTAAATCGAAGGCATGGTGAGACTGACTTCTATCTGACCAAGTTTTTGAGCGGGCATGTCTTACCTGCACAAGATTGGTAAGTTGCGGTCCCCCGATTGTCGGTTTTGCCCAGGCGAGGAGGACAATGCCTGCCACGCATTTTTTGCGTGTACAAAATGGGTCAGGCTGCGAAGGGAACTCTACAGGGAGACGGGAGAGCTCACCCCGAATAATATAGTTACGCTGATGCTCGAATCGGTTGACAAATGGAACCAGGTGGCACATTATGCTCGGGCAGTCCTAAAATATAAAAGGGATTCACAGCAGCCGGAGGCGCTGGGGATCGCTTTTCTGGCACTTCCTCTTCCCCTCTCCCCTCCCGCTAGGAAAGGGCCCCCCAGCTTGAAGGCGCCTCACGGCGGTAACAAAACGAGACCTGGCCCGTGTCAAACGGTTCCAGGCTGGGTTCTCAGGTGAGGAGGTGTTTAGTGGGTAGTCCAGTCGCGCATGGGAGTCCCACGCTCTGTGCATAAATGGCATTCACCTCCCTACCACAAAAAAAACGATCCTATAAGATTCCGTGGTCCAGTAAATTATACGACGGTAGAGCTTCAACCGTTCGAAACTCCCGCAAAACAAAGTCACGTTCGGATTGAGATTTGTCGCCGTATATAGCACCACTTCACACACCCAAGCTCCGAATATAACGCGAAATGTGATCTAGTCGACGTTTAGTTTCCGTGATAATAATAACTTTAAACGATGCATGAATCATTAGGTATAAGCAATCAGTTAGCGTTCCTGAAGCTCTTGCGCATTATTTATGCGAGAAAACTGAACTGAACCGCTCAAACGAACTCAGCTTTAACACACAACACTAGCGTACATTGCTGGCGGGCAATGTGCAATCGATACAGCCCAGTATTTATTTTCCTTATAAATTTCTTTCACTTTCGAAAAGCACAATTAGGTGAGAATCACTTCACTAATTTTTCTGCTTTAATTTTGCAACGCCCGGCGGAAACTCTCGAATGCCAAATTCTCCCCGAAAACTTTCTTTCGCGTCGCGAAGTGACCGCCGTGAGGGTCAATAGCAGACTCCCCGATCCGTCACCAAAGCTCGTCTCTCCTCTTTTTCCCGTGTCGCTACCGATAAAATTCTATCAGCTGCCCACTCAGCTGAACTCGAATGCATTTTTTCATGTAATGCACCGTTGGCCTGTGTAGTAATCGAGCAGGTACGGTTGTGAACTCCGTTCAATACGCGACATACACACTGAAAAATACGCCAGCGCTAGTCCCGAATCGGATTCGCCCAGCCAGTGCCCCAGAATGAAACAGAATTAATGACTACTGAATGCGCTGTCAGTGAAAAGCCCCAAGTGATACAAAACGAAATTGAGAGAACTTCAAGATCAGTGGAGATCGATGGCACAAGAGCCCAAAATCTTATCAAACCAAGGAATTATGTTCCCTTGGCATCACGAAAACATATCTAATACAACTTCTCCATATCACATGTTTCAACCGCAACATAATCCTCAATCTATGTACCATACACAATGCCAAGATTGCCGTCCAAACTATCAGCAGCAACAAGCTCCATATCAAAATGTTTCGTTTGGAATTGCACCATATCGTAACGAAATGTACACAAGGAATCAAGTCGAGAATGTTGCACAAAATGGAGAGTCCAATCAAATGCAGCTATACATTGATCAGGAATTGCCACAACCAGTAATTGACTGGTCTCCGTTAGCCAAATATTTGGGCGAATATTACGAAAAAACATATTGGGACGATCTAATTAAGCATTGTGAAGTGATACAAATTATCTGTAATTTTAAATAGATTTGATACACTGCATGTTATGTTAAAAGTACAATCAGAACAACAAATCGTATTTTCTATAGTTTTTATACGAGTACATATTTCAAATAACAGCATGTTTAAGCTTAAAGAATAAAATTCATAGCCAGCTAGTGCATTTGTACGAAAGAGCCCAATTCCACTGCTCAAATCGAATGCAAACAACTTGGCTAGTCGCAATCCTATCCAATCAGCCAATTCTCAATTGAGTTTGGCTTTGAACGAGCGATCGCCAAGCAAGAACACCCTTCATATCAACCTGGGAATGAATGATACACACCAAAATCAGCCACCACTGATAGGAATAAGTAATCTAATGCCTCACATTCGTC
The DNA here is from genome assembly GCA_963969285.1 of Odontomyia ornata. Taxonomy (NCBI): domain Eukaryota; kingdom Metazoa; phylum Arthropoda; class Insecta; order Diptera; family Stratiomyidae; genus Odontomyia; species Odontomyia ornata. The sequence goes on from OZ017739.1 coordinate 255,509,289, forward strand.
GTCCAATGGTGCGACGAATGCGATTCCTGTATCCACGTCCGTAGCGCATGCACATCCGAATGTAGCGGTAGGATCATCCTCGGGAATAGCACCAGCCCCTTCGATAACAGACTCCTCGTGATCGTCATCTTTGAGCACTTCGAGGGGTAACAGCAATACTGTCATAGTGAACGGTACGAGCGATAGCGGTGGCGGTAGCGGGAGTGGGATTTGCTGGTGTTGCTGGTGCTGTTACCGGGAGATTGTCGCGAGTAGGGGGAGTCTGGTCGAAACCGCCACACAGCGCGAACGCCGCGTAGATGGGATCTTCATTCTTTTGTGCGTTGGTAGACGGCAGAGCTGCTAATGTTTACCCGATAATAAGGAAAACGAAATGAAATTAAAACGTTTGTGAATTTATTTCAAAAGCATCATATTGAATTTTCTAAGTACTTATGAATTCGAATGAAGAAAAATGTGCAAAATTATCATTTCCTTTCTACTGTAGTTCCGTTGTCCGTAAGTGGGAATAAACCTTTGTTTTCCCCCTAAGGTGGATTGTGTGAAAGCAAATTTTAGAAACACGTAAAAGTTTAAGTTAGCAGCGAAAGTTCTCAGTGTTGATGTCTTGAAAGAATCCCCCGTTTCCGGTCCTGCAGAATTTCCCTGAAAGTGCGAAAGTCAATTGCAATTTTCCGCTACACTTTATCTATCGCCCAGGGGCAGTGCAAAAAGACATTGGTGATGCGGTACCTTAGCCCTTGCTTAATGTTCATTTTGTGATCGGGAAGTGAAGAATTTGCTGTGGTTACAGTTTCAACTTCACAACTGGTAATCAAGTATCGTGAGGAGATAAGATAGTACAAACCATGGTTGTGGAAATTCATTTAGATTTGTTAGCAAAAAATTCAGAACGAATGATGAATTTAACTAGCGCGAAGACGAATGACTCACATCGGAGATGTGCATTTTGGTTTTAATTAAAAGAAGATAACAGCGTCAACCGAATGCAGTGCACGCCATTCAGATATTCTCTCGGTGATTCTTCAGAGGTTTTAGCAAAAAGTATCTGTAAGATTTGCAGCAGTAAAACCTGATCACAAATTCCAGTACTGCAGAATTCGCAATTGTGACGTAAATAGCAGTGGATTTGGTGCATAAATATAGTTCGCTCCGTTCATCTCACGATAAGTTTTCTCTCGTTCCCATTCAATTTCCCATCGACGAAAATCACTTTTCCGTGTGGGCAGCAAAGTGCGAGATATCTAGTTTAGAAGCGCGAATCTATTCGCCTATGTATCTTTCAAATATAATTATGAATAGATAAAAATTCAAACGATTTAAAAAAAATGAAATTTTCTGATAACATAAAATATAGTTGAAAGAATCAAATGTGTGTGAGTGCATTTATAAAGAATAAAAACAAAGTGAACGAATTTGATGACAAAGTAGATGAGACGATTGAATTAACCTTTAATTGAAACACGAAAACACATATTAAACCAAAGTACCTGGACGCCTGCGTTTCGCTCGTTAACGTCTGTTGTCTGGGAAAGACCTTGCTTAATCGGTACTCGTTTGCTTTTGTTTTGATTAAATACAGTTGTAAATTATTAGATGAATGCTCTGATATCTCGTTTTATTTTCTGTACTTGAAATAATGTTATTTTCTAAAAATAAAATGTATTAATACCCCGTAACATCGCTCTTTCCTTTCCTTTAGTTCTGACCAGGTATAGGACCCGGTACGGTGGCAGGCTTTCCCCTTAAAACATGAGCCAGCCGCCGGGTACTCACTAATCTTTTTCTTTGTTTCAGGTACTTCGCGGGTTGAGTGGCCCAAGCAGAGTGCCTCTTTATGACATAGGGTTATGTAATCGACTTACATAATTCTATGGCATACATTGGTCACCGGGGTACTTCTCTTCTGATGGGAAGGCTCATGCAAGTTAAGTTGTATGAGTTTTCCACTCAGAAGAAGAATACCTGGCCACTGCAACAATTATGAATTTTAATCCCGGTTGGGTGGGTGCGCAGGGGCTCCATCACCACCCGGTTGCCCCTCTCTCATTTGTGGGCCATAAGCCTCTCCGGGTAAGGACGAGGTTATCCTGCTTCCGCTTCTTTTTACTAGTTTCGCTTGTTCCATGAACAAGTCAGTTGTCCCTGGTATAGTTGCCTATAGTTTTTGCGACTTCGGTCGCCTTGTTTTTGTTCGACCCCAGAAATTCGTGAATGCGAAATTCTTTGTAGTGGGTCCTTGTGCTGGGGGAATGAACCCGCCCCACGACACCGCAATGCTAGCCTGCCAGCGCATTCACGCGTCCCCAGACAAGGGCATTCTCGGCAGATACTGACACCTTCTTCTGCTGAGGCAGCAGACCATTGCTGCAGTCCTTCACGGACTTTCTGAATTACTTCTTCACTACACCTGCACTGAATCAGTGTTTCCACATCCTAAATTGTAATGGGCAGAATTAGACTTTTTAAGACCAAAATTTAACTGAAGTAGGGAAATTTTAAATGAACTAAAGAAATTAGAAATGAAGTAAAGAAATTTAAATAAAGTGAAGAAAATTTACATGAGGTGAAGAAATTTACATGAAGTAAAGAAATGAAAATTTTAAATAGTAATAAAAATTAAATTTCATGGAAAATATAATTAAAGGAAAACAGTTAAATTTTGATATAGAGAAAAATTTGATATAAAGTTACATTTAATATAAAAATAAGAAGAAAAATTATTCTACAAATTACAACTACAATGGAAATAATTACATTTTTTTTTAAATCTGCCATTACAATTTTGGATAGGAGATAGGAAGGTTTTCGAGCAGTTTGCTTGTATGACTGCTCGATTACTACAGATCATACACCAACAGTATTATTGGGGAGTATCAAAGTGTTTGTAGAGCAGGCAGATCGACGATAGACCAATTGTTTACAGTCAAGCAGGTACTTGAAAAGTGCTGGGAGTTCAACATAGACGTTCACCAAATTTTCGTTGACTTTAAGCAAGCATACGACAGTATTGATCGTAACGTACTGTGCCAAATAATGCTTTGCTTTGGCATCCCAGCCAAATTAGTCCGTCTTACCAAAATAACAATGACGTCGACGACCTCCCAAGTCCGCCGCATCAATAACCAACTCACCGATGCCTTTGACACAAATATTGGACTAAAGCAGGGAGATGGGCTGGCCCCATTGCTATTGAATTTGACTCTGGAGTACGTCATAAGGAAGCTACCTGTCGATACGCGAGGTACATTACTATTCAATTCGAGCCAAGTAGTAGCCTATGCGGACGACGTAAACATTTTGTCAGGGTCATTAACAACTGCCAAAGAACTCTTCCTGAAACTCGACAGCGAAGCAAAACTAGTAGGGCTACAAATCAATGAGAATAAAACAAAGCGCATGGCGCAGTCGAGGAAAAATACTTCAAGTACATTTGGCGAATATAGTATCGAAAATGTGAGCGAATTTGTGTATTTAGGCGCCAAAATAACGAAAACAGGCAATGAAAGAGACGAAATACGCCGAAGAATACAGCTCGGAAATAAAATATTTTATTCAGTATTGACGTTCTTGAAGACCAGCTGTATACACAGGAAAACAAAGCTCCAAGTATACAAATCTGTGATAAGACCTGTGTTATGCTATGGGTGTGAAACATGGACCCTAACCCAAGCATCCGCAAATATATTGAACGCCTTTGAGCGACGGGTCGTGAGGCGAATAATCGGAGCGAAGCTAGACGAGGACCAATGGCGAATTCGATACAACCATGAGCTGTATGAAATTTTTGACGACCCGGAGGTCTCAAAGATTGTAAGACTGCGGAAGCTGCAATGAGCTGGCCACATGAATCGTATGGACGAACAACGGATACCCAAAAAGGTATTCGTTGGGAGAACTGAAGGCCGGAGACCAGTGGGAAAACCGAGGAAACGCTGGTCTGACTCGGTCGACGAAGGCAGTTCATCGCTGCTCGGATTTCGAAATTGGTGGACGCGGTCAATGGACCGAGACCCGACACCGCGCATAATGTTGAGATGGTGGCTCAGCTTCACCGGTGGACAGTTTCTTGTTCAGAGTACAGTCACTAGTAGCCAGTACGCTGGAAAGAGACTTCTCAGCCGTTCTCCGACACCCGCACCTCTTATTCAGTGGGGATACCACCGAATGGTACTGGAGTGTTAAGGAGTCCGTAGCACGCCCTGGTTGGAATTCGTTCCGCGCGGCTTTTCGCAACAACTTTGATTACGGTCTCACTGAACGGGAATCGCGTGAGCAAATAAGAAAGCGGAAACAAAGCCCTCATGAAACATTTGACCAATTTTATACCAGTATACTTCGCCCTACGACTCGGCTACGAACACCTATGGCGAAGAAAGAACTGGTGGAAACCATCAGCGAGAACTTGCAGTGGGAGCTTCAAAACAGCTTTCTTCATGTGCCAATATACGACGTGCAAGCCTTACGCTTCTATGCTCATAGACAAGAATAACTAGATCCACAACCTCGCATGATGGGACCTAGTAAGCGAAGTAGTCAAACTGCAGAGTTGGTAGCAGCTGGTCACGTACACACTGAGCCGACCCAGGTCCCGAGAAGTGGAGCCCCTCTGGATCGCGAGTCCGAACGAAAAACTGACCCACCTTTCGTAGAGGTAGTTGCAAGTCCCACGTTTTGTTCGAACTGCCGACAACCGGGACACCGATATCCCGCATGTCCAGCCCAGCCGAGCCGACGGTCTTCTGTTACCGCTGCAGGAAAGCGGACACTTACGCCCCAGATGGTGTAGACCGCAAGCTTATAGTGTAATAGGTAAGTTCAAATGTCCGTGAAGGGCTGCAGCGATGGTCTGCTGCCTCGGCAGAAGAAGGTGTCAGTATCTGCCGAGAATGCCCTTGTCTAGGGACGCGTGAATGAGCTGGCAGGCTAGCATTGCGGTGTCGTGGGGCGGGTTCATTCCCCCAGCACAAGGACCTACTATAAAAAATTTCGCATTCACGAATTTCTGGGGTCGAACTTAAGCAAGGCAACCGAAGTCGCAAAAATCGTAGGCAACTGCACCAGGGACAACTGACTTGTTCATGGAACAAGAGAAACTAGTAAAAAGAAGCGGAAGCAGGATAACCTCGTCCTTACCCGGAGAGGCTCATGGCCCACAAATGAGAGAGGGGCAACCGGGTGGTGATGGACCCCTGCGCACCCACCCAACCGGATTAAAATTCATAATTGTTGCAGTGGCCAGGTATTCTTCTTCTGAGTGGAAAACTCATACAACTTAACTTGCATGAGCCTTCCCATCAGAAGAGAAGTACCCCGGTGACCAATGTATGCCATAGAATTATGTAAGTCGATTACATAACCCTATGTCATAAAGAGGCACTCTGCTTGGGCCACTCAACCCGCGAAGTACCTGAAACAAAGAAAAAGATTAGTGAGTACCCGGCGGCTGGCTCATGTTTTAAGGGGAAAGCCTGCCACCGTACCGGGTCCTATACCTGGTCAGAACTAAAGGAAAGGAAAGAGCGATGTTACGGGGTATTAATACATTTTATTTTTAGAAAATAACATTATTTCAAGTACAGAAAATAAAACGAGATATCAGAGCATTCATCTAATAATTTACAACTGTATTTAATCAAATAGATTCCGGTACAACACAGGCAGCTGTAGCCGCTCCGATATCTCCCAGTCCGCCACGCCCGTACTCTTTTTCCAAAATGACTCTAGTCACCACAATCAACAGTAGTACTTTCCTTGTCGTTTTCCACGCTATCCAATTATTTACATGGTCTACTGAGTCGTTTTCTTATTGACGTTACAATCACTTTCCTTTCCAGAAATACCATATTAAGAAGATGTTTGCAAATTGAATTTTTGCAATTCACCAACAACATCAATCAACTGACTCTTATAAATCACCCTCAAGTTTATTCTTTCGTGTCGTACTAGCAAACAATTGAATATTTATGTTCGCGGTTTGTTAAGATCAAATTTCACACAAAGTCTTAAATGCATCAAGCACTGTATTTCTTCACAAATCCAACATAAAATGCACTTCAGTCACTCGAAAATTAAGATGAAAAACCGCAAATTAAGATGAGACTCGAAACTTGCGGTTTTTCAAATCAACTATTTAAAATGCAGTCATTCAACTCAACTTCTTCCAATCTCGATAAAATACCAGCCTCCAAACTCCTCAATGTCTCGCGGCAGACTCCCCTCTTCCATTGCACTTTTCCGTTACCCATCAAATTGCTTAACTCCAATTGTTTATATTGCTTGCACTCATGAGAAAATTCAATTCGTTATTTCTAGGCAGGTCCCGTGCACGGCCGAAACGAGTTTTTCGTCGAAGGCTTGGCTGGCCGACTCGCACAAGTGATCATAAAATTCGCCAGCAGGTTCTTCATTTATGCCACGAAAAGGGCTCAGCCGAATCGAATCCAAATTTAGCATATCAGAAAGATCTTCGGTGTAATATGTTGGTTGCTATGCTATTAGCTCATTCCGTTTTCTGTTGTTATCGGCGTTCTGCTCAGTTGGTCATCCGTATGGTCCCAAAACATCTGAGTCGCCAAACAGCTTCTCCAAAGACTCACTATCTAGTAATGGATGTAGCACTAATCATTCGCCTATTGTTGGGTGCTTCATTTTTAACTGTATTTCGTAATCGTATAAATGAATTATATGTTGTTTTCATCACAAGATGTTCGCCATAATTTGAATTCATGTTGGAATCCAATATAGAGTTCTCATCAGTTTTTAAATATATTTGGTTGAATATATCAAGCGACCAGTAGTTTTATTGCGAAATTGAGGAAAAATTGATTTTGTTCATCATTATATTTGCGAAACGCAAATGTATAGAAAATAAAAAAAAATTAACAATTTGTTTATGCATAAATCAAGAATTTGTGCATTATTCATCAAAGGTATCCAAAGTAGATTATCCGGGAAGTTATGGCAATAATTTTGTTTGACACGATATTTTATGGATCCCTTTTATCAGAGGAACCCACTTTATTTCCATTTACCAAATATGTTTGTGAAAACTGTGAAAAGTTCAGATCCTCTTTCCTTCCAACAGCTGCATTGATTAACCTTGAACCGAGTGAGGTCAATACAAAAGTTGATTTCGAAATTATTATTACTGAGGCTAAAGAGACCTTAAAATTCTTATTCTTTCCAGTTAATTTTGCTCCAGATATAATTATTTCTAAAGCAATCCGAAATTTGATAAATATTTCGGCTTCGTTGGTCCTATCGAAAAGAAAATGATTAAATTATAAATTAATTAAGATATAACTGAGCCAATAATTTTTTTTTCCCTTTCAATACTCTCAGTGTCAGACATATCTTTGAAACAAGTTGATCTGGGATATATTATGCATGAATTTCTTTCAACCCTTTGCCTGCGCTGAATTCTAATCGAGCAGTATTAGTTATGCTGAATATACCAAAAAAATACAAAATCTATAAATTGATATAAAAGATAAAATTTAAATTCTACATGAAATTATCAAATAATTTAAAGTAATAAAATAATAAATTTAACTAACTGCTCGATTACTACAAGCTGCGGAAAAACTTGCCAATGAGTACCGCGAACACCCGTCGATACTCCTAATGCCTGGCCGAAAAGAAACAACCCGTTACCACGGACAACCAAGCCAGGGATACGACCCCAATCTTACTGATTCGCTAAACACTGTTCTCCCGAAGTTCCGCAGCCAACGTCAAGCGCCACCGAGCCGGACCCCAAGGAAATGTTTATGAATCGAGTGACTTGTGGCATGTTAAGCCCTTTCATGTTAGACTGCGGGAGTATCTAGCTGCTCTTCAACGCATCTTCAATGAGGAGATTGTTCCTACCACTCCTCCGAGAAAGAAGCGATCCACCCGTCGGATGCGGAGCTTCTGGAGAAAGGTGAGGCAGTCGAGGAAGAGGTTGCGTGTGATAAAACTAGACGAATTATTAAAGGACAACGTTCGCCCATACGCGTTAGTACAGATCTTGCAAAATCGAATGGCAGGCTTGATTGACACTGGAGCCAGCGTGAGCTGCATAGTAGCCGATTTCGCAAGAGAGGTCCTGACAAACCATGCGGATCAAATCCAGCATTTTACTACCTCGTTAAGCACGGCGGACGAAACTCGTTACGACGGATGTTATCTTTAAAGTTGCGAAGAAGTCCCTGGATTTTTACATAATACTTCAACTTACACAGAATCTGTACTTAGGGGTTGACTTTTTCCGAAGATTTAACTTGGTCCCAGCAATGTAATAAACGTGACACTGTCACCACCGTCCATGATGCGACACTCAATTCTCACTCACTTCGGCATGCACTAGATGCCAATCAACAGCTACAATTAAACGCGGCTATAGCGGTTTTTCCTTTGCATGAGAAGGAAGGTCTCGGCCGAACAACCTTGGTGTCTCACACGATAGATGTGGGGGATGCTAAACCCATCAAGCAGAGACATTCTGCTATATCTCCGATGAAGGAAAAGTCGTTATACGCTGAAGTTGATCGGATGTTGGCATTAGGCGTGACTGAAGAGTCGCAAAGTGCATGGGCTTCGCCAGTCACCTTAGTAGTTAAGCCGAATAAGGGCGCTTAATTGCCGTCCTTACCCTACCCTTGATCGAGGGTATCTTTTTTTTTGTGGTAGGGAGGTGAATGCCATTTATGCACAGAGTGTGGGACTCCCATGCGCGACTGGACTACCCGCTAAACACCTCCCCTGTCAACCTGACAACCTAGCCTGGAACCGTTTGACACATTTCTTCGGGCCACGTCTTGTTTTGTTACGCCGTGAGGCGCCTTCAAGCTGGGGAGGCCCTTTCCTAGCGGGAGGGGAAAGGGGAAGAGGAAGTGCCAGAAAAGCAATCCCCCAGCCCCAGCGCCTCCGGCTGCAGTGAGTCCCTTTTATATTTTAGTACTGCCCGAGCATAATGTGCCACCTGGTTCCATTTGTCAACCGATTCGAGCATCACCGCAACTATATTATCCGGGGTGAGCTCTCCCGTTTCCCTGTAGAGTTCCCTTCGCAGCCTGGCCCATTTGGTACATGCAAAAAATGTGTGACAGGCATTGTCCTCCTCTCCTGGGCAAAACCGACAATCGGGGGACCGCAACTTACCAATCTTGTTCAGGTAAGACATGCCCGCTCAAAAGCTGGGTCAGATAGAAGTCAGTCACCATGCCTTCGATTTAGCCACGGTCTCACATCCGGGATGAGGCGCGCAGTCCACCTTCCTTTCGTGCCATTGACCCAAGACTGCTGCCAATCGTTGAGCGAGCGCTGTCTCCTCGCGGACAACCATCCCCCTCGCATCCTCGTTTCGGCGCAGGTAAATAGCGCGGCGCTCTCTAGCAAGGAGGGCGACAGGTATCACGCCTGCAATAACTCTCACCGCCGAGTCAGAGACTGTTGGATACGAAGATGCAATTCTCAGTGCTACTCTTCTCTGTACCTGTGCCAAACGTTTTCGGTATACCTCCTTGCTGAGAGCGTCGCCCCATACCTCTGCTCCGTACAGTAGCACTGACCCTACAGCACTCATCAAGAGGCGTCTTCTTGATGATATTCCCGAAGAAGCCTTCTCAGCCGTTGCCCTGATTTGCTCCTCTCACTCGGCGCATTAGCATACGTAGCCTAAGTTGCGTTCAACGGTGCGTCCAGCGACCAGAGCCGCAACATCATCCGCATAGCCGACCAAGCGCGACTCATCTGGCATCTCGAGTCTCAGTAGCCCGTCGTAAGACACGTGCCACAGGTCCGGACCAAGGATAGATCCCTGGGTAACACCCGATGTAATTTCCATCCTTCGTTGGCCCTGTGTCGTGTCGTAGAGCAGGCTTTGGTCCTTTAGGTAGTTCCTCAAAAGCCGCATTAGATATTCTGGAACTTGAAAAGAGTTTTCCAGCGTATCCAGAATATCCACACACCTAGCGGAGTTGAAGGCACTCCTGACGTCGAGTGTCACCAACAGGACGATCCGTCGCTTGGTGCGACTATATGCCTCTGCCTTTTGGACCGCGTTCACCACCTCTGCAATCGCATCAATGGTAGAACGTCCTGTTCGAAAGCCATACTGCCGAGGAGATACATAGGTCCCCAGCAGCACGAATCGCCTCAGTGAGTCTTCCCTTGATGAGTTTCTCTAGCACTTTCCCAGCCGTGTCTAGCATGCATAACGGGTGGTATGCAGACCGCGATTCGGGATTTCCCTTCCCCTTGCTGATCAGCACGAGCCTCGCCACCTTCCATCGTACCGGGAAAACCCCGTCCCGTAGGCAAGCGTTGAATGTGCTGAGCAGCAAGTCAGGACAATGGTGATAGACGAGCCGCAACACCTCAGCTGGAACACCATCTGGGCCTGGAGCCTTCCTCGCTTTCAATGAGAGGACTGCCTCCTCCATTTCCAGCTGTGTGAAGAGTGGGCACTCGACTGCTGTTTCACCATGGACAGCGTCAACACGGACGGGATGGGCGGGGAAGAGTCCCAGCTCTATCGCGTCTATGTTTTCCGCGTCATGTATACAAGGCTTCCGTAGGGCACCAAGCTTCCGCATAACCAGCTTGTAGCCAAGGCCCCACGGATCCTTGTTCGCATTGTCCACTAGGTCTTGCCAGCAGCGAGCCTTGCTACAGTTGATGAGTTTGCGAAGGCATTTCCTGACCGACTTATATGCAGCCACCCAGTTGCATGCCTCGTCACCGTTCCGCGCCCGTTGAGCCTCACGTCGAAGCTGGTGACACTCCCTTCGCTTTCAGCGATTTCAGTTGACCACCAGTACACTGGGGGCTTGCCGTGCCGGGGTCTTGGTAATGATGCTCATAGTAGAGTTCACCACGTCTTGAGCTGCCAGCTCTTCCGTCCCCTCCGAAGCTTCCTGCAGCAGCTCACCTGCTGGGAGCACCTTGACGTCCATCCTTCCGATGTTCCATCCAGTTGTAGAAAGCCGAGAGCACGGACGTCGGGAAACAGCATCACTTATCTCAAGCAGAATGCACTGATGATCACTGGCTGAGTAGTCCTCTAATACTTTCCAGTTGTGTATCCTCCGTACTAAGGACTCCGAGGCGAATGTCACGTCCGGTATGGTTCCCTCACAGCCAATACGGCGGAAAGTCGGCGTATTTCCGGAGTTTAGTACGACGAGCACCATCCTGGCCGCCATTTCCAGAATTCGTTTTCCGTCTGAGGCATGCCCCATTCGATTGCTTTAGCGTTAAAGTCGCCCCCAACGGGCACGTTGCCCTCTGCGTTCGAAACAGCGCCCTCCAGAGCATTAAGCACTGTCTGGAACCTATGATCTGGTGGTCCACGCCCATCAAGTGCCTCTTCCTTCCTTCTTGATCGAGGGTATCTTAAGTCAATTACCTAAAGCCCATTTTAATACTAGCTTGGACCTCAAAGACGCTTTCTGGCAGATCCCATTAGATAAACTTTAACTTTATTTAGCAATGAAACATGACAATTCATAAAAACTTAAGACTAATTTTTGCTATGACAACTCCTCAAAAGCAAGGCTTGAGAGAGGAGTTTGGTTAAACAAGTTAGTTGCCTACGCAATTTTTGATTTTTTTATATTATAAAACAGATTAATTCCTTATTCTAATTACGTTACTATTTAGTAGTAATAACACTATTTGAAAATTAAAATTTTCAATTGATATAATTAAATGTTCTTGAAATTTCTTCACCAGACATACTAAGAAGCCATTTTTTGATGTAAAGTTTAAAGATTTCTGATGTTTTAGCACATCTGATGAATTCTGGCAACAAGTTGAAGGTTCTTGGGCCAATATATTGAATATATCTTTGTTATTGTGTGTACATTGATTCTATAATAATTATATCTAGTATTATAAACATTGCTTGAAAACTGACGGGTTTGCGCTTTAAATGTGTAAATAGCTGCAGATTTGATATATAGTTTTCTTATGTCAAGTACTCCTGTTATGTCATATAATTCTGATGATGAAAATATTCTAGGTAACTTGAACATTGTCTTGAGTATAGTCTTTTGTGTAACTTCTAAATTTTCTATATGAGTCTTAAATGTACCTCCCCATACCGATATACAGTATTGGATTAGAGATTGAACTAGAGCATAGTAGATTATTTTCAGTTGCGGTATTTTCAACACATCTCGTAATGAAATAAAGAGAAATATGCACCTTCTGAGTTTTCTATTAATGTATTCAGAATGGCAATTCCATTTGAGTTTGCGATCAATTATGGCTCCTAGGTACTTTGTTTCCTCAACATTAACTAAGTTTTGGCACTTACATACTGTATTCCCTTTATTAGTGTTATGGCAGTTTAGTTCGTGCAGTTTAAGAGTCCGGTATGATGTGTAGTGAATAGGAGTTTCCATAAAGTCCGTGAAGGACTGCAGCGATGTTCTGCTGCCTCGGCAGAGGAAGGTGTTGGTTCCTGCCGAGAATGCCCTCGTCCGGAGACGCGTGAATGCGCTGGCAGGCTAGCATTGCGGTGTCGTGGGGCGGGTTCGTTTCCCCGGCACGAGGACTCACTACAAAACATTTCGCATTGACGAATTGCTTGCAGAGAACACAAGAGGACGAACGAAGTCGCAAATTTGTAGATAACCTCCACGAAGGAATTATGACTTGTTACGAGAACAAGTGCAACCTGACAAGAAAGGCTAATTTGGGGTGACCTCGTCTTTACCCAAATACATTCAGGGCCCACAAATGAAAGAGGGGCAACCGGGTGGTGGTGGAGCCCCTTCATGCCCACCCAACCGGAATAAATCCAATGTTAAATTGTTGAAGTGGCCAGGTATTCCTCTTCTGAGTGGAAAACTCATACAACTTGAATTATATGAACTTTCCCATCAGAAGGGGAGTACCCCGGTGACCAATTTATGTCATAGGATTATACAATTGAATTGCATAACTCTATGCCATAAAAAGGCACTTGGCTTGGGCCACTCAACCCATAAAGTCACCTGAAACAAAAGAAGGAATTAATCTGTACCCGGCGGCTGGCTCATATTTTAGGGTGGAAGCCTGCCACCGTACCGGGTCCTATACCCGATTGGAAAAGACCGGAAGGGAAAGACCGATTTTTGCCGTTTAATTCATCATCATTTTTTTTATTCTTGTTCTAGTTTATTGAGTACATCAGATTTCAAATTTTCATTTACTAGTTCCTGGATGAGACACACCTTTTGACTTTCAGATGAAATCTTATAAAAACACCGTAGTAAAAATTTTAAGAATACTGCTTTTAAACTTATCGCAAATATAGGATTAGTAAAGTAAATATCCAAATTAAATTTAAAATAATATCGCCGCACATTTTCATTTGCAAACCGAAATATCATGCACATAACATCACAGCATACAAGACTGCGTAGATAATCGGTCGATAGAATACCTTGCAACATCAAGTTTTCAAAGTAAGTCAAAACGTGGGGACGACTTGAAATTGATATGATTAATGCCGCAATTGTCGATACCAGCTTTTCATAAACATTTCTCTTCATTTATATAAGCGAAATAGTTATTATATATTTATAATAATTAATTAAAAATTTTATATAGATAAAATTTATATAAATATTAAATAAATATTATAATATTATATTTTTTTTTCTTTCAAACTTTTTCTCGTGTTTTCAATTTCATGGTTGTCTGAGTTGTTAGATTTTATCGTTGAAATCAGACAAATCAATATTTTTAAATGCAAATTAAGTACGTACTCTCTCGCTCATTGCTTAAATTACAATGAAAATAAAAAAATAATGGATGATGTCTCCGTTCTTTTCGTCATTGTTTCTGTACTAGAATATTATGTATATGATGCGATTATTAATCAATCGATTAATTATGCATACCTCTATTGAATAACTAGAATTCTTTTTAATTTTATGTTCGTCCTTATATGCATTCAATTTCTTGTCGTACCTTATTTTAGGCGGTATTGGTTTTGTTTCTAAGCTTTAAACGTTAAGATTTTTACGAAATTTAAGTTTGTTTTCTATAAAAAAAATAAAATTTTACAAAGTTTCTAAAACCAGTTTCCTTAAATTGCGATTAGTCTAAGCAACAATTTTATGTGGTTGCATCCATTTCTTCATAAAAAATTAATTTTTTTTATATATTTAATGTAATTTTATATATTGAATAAATATTAATTTTTATATATATTTTATATTTTTTAAAAAAAAAAAATTTAATAAATATATAATTATAAAATATAAAAGGGTACTTACATTACCTTTCCCTCGACGACGAGCGCTCGTTGACGAATTGTAGGTAAGCAAGTCCTGTAATTCATTTTTAAGCGTATTATTGTACCGGTTGTAACTTATGAGTCACGACTTCTATCTTTTGGTAGTGTAGATTCGCATTCGTATAACAACTATTAGTACACGAGTATGAAGGCATAAAATATATCCTAAGTGTGTATACAATCATATAAAAATTCAGCTATCAAAGTGTAAATACATGTAAGCTTCTTTGAATATCACAAAAGTATGGTCTTCGAACGTGGTAATGCTCGCTGCTAATTATTCTACTGCTTTCAATGTTTAATACTTCGTTTTCAGGGGTGTCTTGAGTCTCAATTTGATTCACGAGTTTATCGACCCTCTTTGTTGAACTATGTTTGAACGCACAATGCGCCTCTTTGCATCCAAACGGTGTGTTTTCCCAGAAACAGGGAGTACGGTCCCGCCGTTTCCCAATCAACATGTGCCGCTCCTTACAATGAAGATCTTCACCTCGGCCATCCAACTACCTGTTGCACATCACTTCGTGACCTAATGCTGATGGCTCATGGCGATATTAGCAGCTGCTATCGTTTTTTTTACCGCACTGTAGTAGAAAAAGTAGCAATCTGTGAAGTTCCTCTTTTTTCCCTTTTTTTTTTTTTCTTTTCGCTGTGCATCCACAGGATGGTAGAAGTTATCTCTGCCAACAACCATCCACCAAGATTTTATTTTGGTTTTAAAGGTTTCCTTCGCTGGTGTAAACTATTTTCACTATAACTTCACAACCTTAACTTAAGGGAATTCACGACACTAAAATGGCCACCACGCGTACTTTTCTGCGTTCACTCGCCTTCCTCTCACGAGGATCTTGTGCAACTACCAACTAACATGGCGGGGCCGAGCCATCGAGCAACGAAACAGCAAAAATTTCGTTTAATAATGCCATCTATGGGTGAACACGCGGTGGTGATAATGCACACTCGTTTCGGTTGTTTTTAAAATTTTAAGTCGTCTCTTGTAGATTCGCTTAAATTATCAATTGAAAGCAATTTATGTTTATAATTATTAGGCGTAATTAAGAGGGAAATAAATCGAAAGAATAAGACAGGCACGCGTTAATTACCGGCAAACAAAACAATTTTTAATTAATATTATGGTTGGAATGGGTAAAATTTGACAAATTTTGTGGGGTTTAAATGATACAATGATTTTATCGTTCATATAATTTTAGGGGTTAACCGTTTCGTTCTAAGCATTTGCATACCGCGTTACACCGCAATTAGTTAAATTATATTCAAAAGATATTGAAATAAAATCACTACACATTAAAAATATTAAACAGTTTTAGAATTTTGTTTCCCGGGTGTTAAGTACAAAAGAAATTTTTTTCACTTATTTTTCATGCGAAAAAAAAAAAAAAGAGCGAGTGTGGCGATGGGGAAGGTGACTGAATCGACCGAATCCTTGTTAAATTGCGTTCGTGCTGTGTGCCTGTATCAGCGCTGCTTTTAGAGCCATAGCTCCTAGATTACTACAGATGGCTGACCCGGAGATGTCAATGAGAAGGTTAACACCTGTGTTTTGCAGGAGTTAAGGCGAAGCCTATGTCTTTGCAACCAGTTATGGATCCGAGTCATTGCAATTTCTGCTATATGCTTAGTTTCGTTCCAAGTTGTTGATGAAACTAATAGGGCAGTGTCATCAGCAAAAACCACAACCTTGCATTTGCTGCTCAATTTTATATTGAAAAGATCGTTTACGTAAATATTGTATAGTAACGGCGATAGCACTGTCCCTTGTGGTAAACCTACTTTTTCTTTCGTGCACCAATCGCTTAGCGTACTTCACACTCTGACTCGTTGTTGTCTCAAACACAAATATGATTTAAGGAGTTTTAAGGGATTGGCTTTTATACGAATTTTTTCTAGTTTTGATATAAAAATTGCCAAAGGTTTGTTATTGGCATCGAATTCTGAGTACAGAAAGTCCGTTACTGATAAGACAGCGTCTTCTGTACTCATGCCTTCCCTGAAACCATATTGATGGCTTGATATAATATCATTTTCAGACAAATACTTTGTCAGTCGATTTTTGATACATTTCTCAAAAATTTTAGCTATTACTGGCAGAAGAGATATTGGTCGATAGTTATTAGTTTCTAGTTTTCCTCCATTTTTATGTACTGGTATAATTATCGCCTTCTTGAAATCAGTTGGAAAGACTCCTTCGACAATGCATTTATTGAATAAAAGGGTGAGCGGTTTGCTGATTTCGTTTTTAATTCTTCTATATGTTGTAGGAGACAAATCATCCCAACCTGCCGACGTATTTGTTTTAAGAGTACTGATGATACTTTCAATTTCTATAGCCCTGATATTGGATAAGTGAAAATTGCACAACATATCGGAACCGTAGGACTCGTTATTTGGTTCGTTCCATATGGTGTTTACTTCTATATTACTGACTCCTAAAAAAGCATTATTGAACATATTTGCAATATTATATTCATCAGCAATAGAGTTGTTGTCTGTTACCCTCATATGGTTCACTATTTCGTGAAGTGCGCTTTGTTTTTCTTTATTATTGGTGTTGTTTTTAACAATTTCCCAAAGTTTTTTGTTGCTGTTATTAGCCACTGCGAGTTGTTTTCGATAGTAGTTTCTCTTCGCATATTTTTTTACTTCATTTAATTTATTTCTATATTTTTTGTAATATAGGGCTAGTTGCATGTTAAATGGTTGTTTATTTAATTTTTGCTTAATTTTGTCTCTGTTACGAATTGATTTCATGATACCTTGGGTTACTCAGGGTTTCAGTGGTTTAAGTTTATTGGGAATGTACAGTTTTGTCGGGCAGAGATGAATATTGTATCTTAATGTAGATAAAAACTTACTCGCTGATATGTTTGCATTATCTTGCGTACAGATAACTTGACTCCAATCTATTTTAGATAATTGACTCCTTGGTTTTTCATAGCATATTTTAGTTATTTCTTTATTATTAAGTTTAACTTTTTGATTGCTTTGATAATCCATGTTTATATTTATCAGTATAGTATAATGATCAGTTATTGAGTTCTGCAAAATAATCGGAACTGTTGCAAGACTATCGAAAATACTAGCTCAAAGGAGAAGACAGCCTTCACGGTCCCATGTCACCTTATGTACCAATTATTTACCATGCCTTTTGAACTGTGTAATGCCCCACAGACAATGACGCGCCTTATCGATAAAGTAATACCACCCCACCTACGACGTCAAATTTTCGTATACCTGGATGACTTATTGCTAAGAACCGAGAACTTTGACGAACATATCGTCCTGCTTCAGGAAGTGGCTTTGCATACTCGAAAGGCAGGGTTAACCATCAACATCCAGAATAGTCAGTTTGTAATGACGGAGGCTAAGTATTTGGGTCAAATCATTGGCCACGGTAACATCAAAACCGACCCGGATAAGACACAGGCGATCGACGCCTTTCCTCTTAAGACCACCAAGCAGTTACGCCGATTTCTAGGTTTATACGGATGGTACCAACAATTTGTACGTGACAATGCAACCATCACCACAACTTTGACGGACATGCTGCGCAAGGGACGAAAGTTTATCTGGGAAGAGCCTGGCTTGCGGGCCTTTGAAGAGCCTGACAGCAGCTCCCGACTGCATAGCCCGGACTTCAATAAACCGTTCTCAATCTATTGTGATTGGAGTCAACATGAAGTAGGAGCAGTCTTAGTCCAGATTACGGAAGACGGTGAGGAAGTGCCTATAGCCTTTATGTTCCACAAGCTAAACCCGGCCCAGCGGAATTACACTGTCTCCAAGCAGGGATGTTTGGCGGCGGTATTGGCGGTGAAGCGTTTTCGTGCATATGTCCAAGGATAGCCTTTTGAAATCGTTACGGATCATGCGTCCCTGAAATGGCTGATGAAGCAAACTGTCCTCCATGGCCGCTTGGCGAGATAGGCCTTGAAATTTCAGGCGTTTGATTTTAAGATTCGGCACCGAAAGGAAGCCAACATGTGGTACCCGATACCTTATCGAGGATGCTCGCCCCCCGGAAGGAGCCGTTAAAGGAGGACGACAGCTCTCTATTGATTGACCTGGACTACCCCGCCTTCACGTCGTTCAGCTGATGCACACTATCCAGAGCCAGCTGCCAGATCTGCAGGTAACAGAGGGTTTTGTATACAATCGGATGGGATGCGCATCCGGAGACCCAAGAAGAGGAACAGTGGAAGCTATGGGTGCCCGAAGAATTCACCATCGATCTTATCAGACGGGCTCATGACCACCCACTAAGTGCGCGCGGCGGATACGGTCGTACGCTACGGCGGCTGAAAGCATATTTTTCTTGGACAAAAATGGCACAACAGATAAAAGCATATGTAGCTGCCTATAAGATGTGTAAGTGCACCAAGCATAGCATTACTCACCAGCGAACCGCAGTTGACTCTCCTCAAGCCAATGCTTCCGAGCGGCTGCACTGCTGGCCGCAGAATTGAGACCGTAGGATCTCCGCCATGACCTGTGCCCTGCACTCTTCATACCACACCGCTACTGGGATCTCGCCTTACTGTGCCGTGTTCGGCCAGTACATGATAGTGGCTCTTGAGCCACACGAGAAACTCTGTACTACGAGGCAAATTCCGAGAGAAGATTGAAGATAGCAGACGCGCAGGGGAGGAGCGCTACAACCCGCGATCTCACCCTTCTGGTTTAAAGGCAGGCGACGAGATATATCGACGAAACTTTAGACAAAGCCACGCGGCCTCGCACTACAATGCCAAATTGGATAAGAAATTTGTAAAGTGCCGGATTTTGCAGGTGTTAAGTCTCACACGTTATCTCATTTCTGACATGTCCGGAACAGAACTGGCAGTCTACCATGCAAAAGACTTGCGGCGTTGAAGCACGCCATCTCCAAGAAACTCTTTTTGGTTGTCCCCCGATTGCCATTGCACACAACCACCTGGACCCGTAAACCGCCAGAAGCGACATCCTACTCGAGAACTTGCCTTTGGAATGTTATTCATCAAATCACCATACGCCCAAAATGGGTGGCCTCAACTAAGAGCTTGAACCTCCTGTCCTTCAGTCGCCCCAAGCCTGTCTGCCGTCGTGGACACTGCCCTGTGATAACCGCGATTCCGCGTATCGATATTCCGTAGAGATGTGTCACCCCTACATATAAATTTCCCAAACAGCTGATAAAGTTGGATAACAGACTTCTGCGACTGACGGGTAGTGAATGAATTGAAAAACTGAGATCTATGCGACTGCACCGGGACGTCGGCGAGAAGTGGATAATGGTGGTCGTATATATTTTCTATAAGTGTCGACATTTCATAACTGAATATGAATTCTTCTTTTAACTATTGTCACTATTCAAGTGATTCGCAGTGGTAATCCGTAGTACTCTTTGAAGAATCATCATTTAAAGGTGAGTATACCGTCGAGAAGGTAGGGTTTCGCGTTGCGGTCGGTACGCGGTGTCATATTTTGGGTTTTGCGTTGTTAGAGTAGATTTTTTCGGTTTTGCATTCTAGTCAGTAATATTTGGGAGCGCGTATTTTTTTGTTCAGTGTTTTTTTTTTGTCCCTTGCCTCGGACGAAGATAACGTAATTTGAAGTAGAGTCGGTGGAAGTTGTTCGACGTGTGTTAAATCGGGCCTTTGAACCGGTGGCTGGTTTTTATTCTCCAGACTTAGTCTGCGCGCATAAGACCTACGACCGAAATTTCTCTCCAAACTAGCTAGCCAGCCAGCCGCCACTTCGGAGTAGACTATGGGTGTCCGGACTTGTCGACCTGATGAGTACATTCCGTTGTCACGTTCCAAGACTACACGTCTAGAACCGATGAGAGGTCGGTTTAGATTTCCTTCGGCAAATCTCTCAAGCGAACGAGATTTTAAAAATTATTACAGATACACGATATGATATACGATTTATTTCCGAATCTTACTCATTTTTAAATCAAATGTTACACGATTTATTTCTGAGCCTTATCAATTTTTAAATTAAATGTTATTAAATCTTCCGATACTATGGACTCATCACTAAGATGTTCGGTAGATAGAAAACAAGCTATAAATTACTGATAACACTTAAAGGAGGCCATATGGTCACTTCCCCACCTAATTAATTCAACAAACTACCCCTTGAGGGACAGTAGTACCTATCAGTCTTGAGTCACTGGAATTACTCGACACCACTGGTCGCAGTAGGCAAAATCGCTAAACACTGGTTTAAGTTCCGATTGGACAGACCAACCAAATTTCTACAGTACTCTTCTGTGGATTCTTGTCTTGTTAAACAGAGGAGAAGGGGGAAAAAATATCGATCGGCGGTAAAGTAAGAAAATTTCGATAAGTCGTCTAGCGTGTAGTGACCGTCTTTCCAAAAACCGAATTCAAAGAACATAAATAAAATATCTATGTATGTACAATATTTCTCTTGAATCGACCTAAGCTAACGACCCAACCAACAATTCAACAATGAATAAACTTTTGTTTCAAAGTTTTGACAAATTGAAAAATGAATGAAAAATGGGTTGCTCGATTGATAAAAATAAAAATGTGGTAATCGAAACTTAAAGTATTTTCGCTTTGTGGCGAATTGAATTTGAATTTGGAGAATTGAACTAAAATGATCGATCAATTGATAAATCAATCAAATAAATCGAATTAATTACGAATGGGCTAATTATTACAGTGCTAATTAACCTTAAATAACTATGTAAGTTGATTGAAGCGTTGATGTTGCCGGATCAGGCCATGATGGGCGCTTAGAGGTGTCAGGAACTCCTCGGGATGTCGTCGCCGCTGATCTGGGAACCTTCCTTCGTCAAATGGGTGGAATTTGCTTGTGATGTTTCTTCGTTAGACTGTGCGTCGTCGAGTACTGGTAACGGGGCCAGTTTGTATATTGGCCTTTTTAAAATTCCCGGGGGCGGTTTTGAAATCAGCGGCTCGTACGAAACCATCGGCGCCTTCGTACGTTTTAATAGTGGCCACTTCGTCAATGGGGTGTTACCTTCGCTTATGATGACCACTGTTCCCGGGATCGCATTGGGGTGTGACTGTCTCCATTTGACACGATGCTGCAATTGCGCCAAGTGTAATGATTCATGATTATACAATCTTACCTAGAACAATAATTAATTTCTATTCTTACCTAGAAAAATAATTCATGTAATGATTCATGATAATTATTATACTTACCATTAATTCCTATACTTACCTAGAACAATAATTAATTCCTATACTTACCTAGAAAGATAATTCATGTAATGATTCATGATTATTATTATACTTACCATTAATTCCTATACTGACCTAGAACAATAATTCATTGCATTCTTCATTTAAAAACAACAACATAAATTACTCAGAACGAATGCATGTGTACGACGACACCGTTCAATGTTTTGCTTTCGCTTTTACTTTCTTCCGCATTCATGGAAGTAGATCAAAACAAATCACATATGTTTGCACAAGGTCGATCGCATGTACTTGATGTATGACCTAGATAGCATGCGATGAATGCATTCACTTGTACGATCAATTGAATACATCAATGTGTCGTATAACATGCATGTGAAGTAAATTATGGGTCACGAGACCACACATTTTGTATGTTATAGATTTTAGGTTTAAGAACTAGTATACTCGTATAAAAAATGGAAATTGTTAATTCCGGATCAGAAAGTACTGACCCGTGTTAAAATAAAAATTCGGCCAACATTTGGCTGGTATTATTTAATACGAGAATTTTACTTTTTGGTCGATACACTTTGGCTGGACATTCGGCCAAACTTGGGTTTCATTTGCGGCATAGAAGCTACGCTTCGGTGCAAGTCGAATTTGGCCAGATTTATTCGGGCTAGACGACACTAAGGTAAATTCTCTAATTTGATTTTTTACATATAATTCTATAACTCAATAAAACTCAATATGGCGATCCTGCAAACTAAAGGACAATTATGGAGGCTTTATTCGACGCAGCCGATATGGAGATGCTAAATAGGAAATTTGAGGAGTTATTGACCCGAGCAGAGGAAGAACTGCAAGGAAATCGAGATGAAGAATATCAGCCAGAGGCGAATGTGATTGTTGAAGCACCTGCGTACACTCCAGCACCAATTCACGAGATAGGTCCGAAGAAGTTGACTATGGAGGAGTACTTAAGAAGACAAAAGCGATCAGCACCTGCGGTTGAAATTGAACGTAAGCGGAACAAAAAGAAGCATCGAGCAGGTCGGAAAGCTAGATTAAGGGGCGAAAGAAAGGAGTTGCATCGTCTGATAGCGATTTCTGAAGGTGAAGTACAAAGGAGCCTGTTTAAAAAATTAAATTCATTAGGTGGTAAAAGAAAACATTAAAATGGGGAATAAGTGTACAACTATGAATGCGAACGAATCGTTCATAGTAGAATATAAGCAAAGTATTGTCACTTCATTAATTTTTTTGAGGAATTATGTTAAAAGTAGATTAAACAGAAACATAAATGTTTAAATTCAAATCTTTCTTTTCAATACTTTTATACTAAATGCAAAGGTTACAAGAAATTATAAGGGAATTGGAACAACTTTTGGTTAATATTCGGAAAAGTAAAAATCGTCCCTATACAGAAGAGACTATAAATTCGAAATTGATATACATCGAAGGTTTAAGAAAAGAGGCGAGGCTGTTGTTTAGTAGTGAGAAGGAAGGAAAAACTTTGGATTTAAAAGAAAATTTTGTGAGTTTAGTATCTTTGTTATCAGAGAGTCTTGATTGTATGAAAAAACAAAATTTAACGAAAATGGCAGAATTTAATTTAGAAGTTTGCTTAAAGACAATTTCTGTTTTTGAAGGAAATTTTAAGTCTCTACAGCAATTCCTGAAACTAGTAGAAATATTTTATAAAACATTATCTACAGAAGGGAAAGAAGCTTTAATTGATTTTGTGTACAATATTAAATTGTCCATTGGTGTCCAGACAGCTATAGGTAATTCAGGAATTCCCAAGACGTTTGAGGAATTATCAGCAAAGCTATATGCAAAATATAAAAGCCCTAACACTATCCCTCATATACATACCACATTAAGTGGATTTACACAGCGTAAACTTAGTGTTTCCGCTTATAAAGACAAAATAGCAGATTTAGTAGATGAATTGAATAGCCTGCAAATATCTAGCCTTGGTGTAAGTGCCACTCAGGATCAGAAAAACACGATTATGAGGATGAACGACTCATATGCCCTAACTGTGTTTAAGAATGGACTTAATGACCAATTGAGAAGCACTATCTTTGCGGCTAGACCAGTGAGTTTTTCTGATGCTACGGACTTAGCCCTTGAGGTAGAGAAAACTGAGTCGGGTCAAGTAAATAGTGTATTTTATTATAAGAAAAATAGGAATTATCGTAACCAGGGTGATAGAAAAGGTAGCAGAAATTATAGGAATAGAAATAATGATAAAAGAAATAGTGATAGGAATGGTAATAGAAATAATTATAAGAGACGTAATTATAATAATAATGACGGGAATAGCAATGGTAACAACAATGATAGCAATAATGGTAGTTATAGTAAGAACAACTCCAGAAGAAGAGATGACAATAGAAATAGTTCTGGTCAGAACAATACGTACGACAGGAGTAATAATACCAATAACAGAGGTAAAAGGCGCAATGGTAACAGGGATAGGAATAATATCAACGTCGTACAGGAACAGGAAAACTCGTTGGACTCCAGAATGGAGTAAAGATTCCTTCCGGACAAAGAGTCTATAAAATTTCGAATAATTGTGCAAACTACATTAGTGTATTTTGCAAGAATGCATCTCAAGGAATGACATTTTTGATAGACACAGGAGCAGATATTTTATTGTGTAAATTTGAGAAGATTAACAGTGATGAATTATTTTGGTCGGATGATAAGTGTAAATTAACGGGGATTACGAACGAAACAATCACATTTTATGGATCAATAGATCTTGAGATGAATTTGAATGATGATGACATTATTCATGGAAAATTTTACATTGTGGGTAAGAAATTTCCTATCAATACAGATGGGATAATAGGTAGAGATTTATTGGAAAAGTTCTTGTGCAAGATAGATTATGAGACCTACACAATATCTTTTCTAGTAAATGAGAAAGAAGTAATACTACCTATGCAATACAAGCAGAATAAAATTGGGCAGATTAAAATACCTGCCAGAACCGAAGCTATTTTCCCGTTTAACTTGGAAATTAATGAAGACATGATTATCCTGAATAAGGAAATAATGAAAGGTATATTTGTAGGGAATATCATTATACCATCCAGAGGGATCAAGCACATAAAAATTTTGAATTCGAGGGATTCCGAAGTCACAATCGATGTTATTGAAAATATTATCGATACTGTGCCTTAACGTGGTTATGAGGTCAAGGCATTCGCAGGATGCAAAAGTGCGAACACTACACGTCTTATTACACTTCTTAATTCCATCAACATATCTTCATATGATCCTAAAGCTAGAGATAGTCTTCTGGGGATAATAAAGGAATATCAGGATGTTTTCCACTTAGGCGATGAGAAGCTGAGTGTTAACAATTTTTATACTCAAAGTTTAAATGTTACCGATAATATACCGGTGTACACTAAAAATTATCGACTTCCTAATTCGCAATGTGATGAAATAAAAAGGCAAGTCCAAGATCTCTTAAAGAATGAGATAATTGCGCCATCCGTAAGCCCGTATAACTCACCGTTTGGTACCAAAGAAGAGTGATGGTATTGAAAAGAAATGGCGTTTAGTTGTTGATTTTCGGAGACTGAATACTAAAATAGTCAACGATAAATTTCTTTTATCTAGACTGGATGATGTCTTAGATAAACTGGGCAGAGCAAAATATTTTTCGACTCTGGACATGACTAGTTCATTCCATCAAATAGAATTAGAGTAGGAGTCAAGACCACTTACAGCATTTTCCGATAATCATGGTCACTATCAGTTTAAGAGATTACCTTTTGGTTTGAAAATCTCTTCAAACAGTTTTCAAAGGATGCTCACGATCGTACTTTGTGGATTTGATTTCGAAGCTTTTCTGTATGTTGATGACATAATTGTTTTCGGATGTAGTATTAATCACCACAACGAAAACCTG
Organism: Odontomyia ornata; assembly: GCA_963969285.1. Taxonomy (NCBI): domain Eukaryota; kingdom Metazoa; phylum Arthropoda; class Insecta; order Diptera; family Stratiomyidae; genus Odontomyia; species Odontomyia ornata. The sequence continues at coordinate 255,534,688 of OZ017739.1, forward strand.
AGGAAAGTCTTCAAAAGGTTAAAGAAGCTCAATCTTAAACTTAATCCTGATAAATGTCAGTTTTTAAAGACAGAAGTCGTCTATTTAGGTCATCTTATTACCAAAGATGGTGTAAAAACTGATCCTTCCAAGTACCAGGTAATTAAAGATTATCCAGTTCCGAAAAATGCGGATGAAGTTCGTAGATTCGTTGCATTTTGCAATTATGATAGGCGTTTTATTCCCAACTCCCTTCTAAAGAAGAGAGTAACTTTCATATGGGATGAAACATGTCAAAATGCATTTAAATCATTGAAGTCAAAATTGATGAGCCCACCAATATTACAATATCCGGACTTCGATAAACCATTTATCTTGACGACAGATGCCTCTAATTATGCATGATTCCTACAGAAATAGACGAATCAGTAAAGAAAACTTTAGCTATTACTAGGGGTATGAATAAAAATACAGGTGCACAAGAAAGCAATTTAACCGATGCCAATATCCAATCGAAGCCTGATCAACTTCATATTTGGAATTGCACATCGTTAAATGACGTCAAAAATGTTACAAAGCTTAGATTTAATATACCGCGGATAAATGAATTAAGAAATCCCACACTAAAAATCGTACGTACGTCTGATGAAATAATAGTATGTGTTGATAACGATAAATTTTCCAGTGAATCAGTTCCTGATGAAAAGAAGTTATCATCCTTTATATATAAATCGAAGAGTGATAATCCTAAAAGAAATCTAGATTCATCATGGAGAAACTCATTGATGTTTTGCGCAAAATAAAAATAAATGAGCTCGCGTTATCAAGCAGTGATAATATATTTAATAGTGTACACTTTGAGGATTTCAAGAAAATATATAACAAGTTGCAACTAGGTAATAATAAGGCGCGTTTAAGGACAAATATCTTAATATACACCCCAGCTAAGAAAATTTCGAACAAGGATACTCAACATAAGTTGATAAAAGAATACCACAGTTCACTACATGGAGGTCATCTAGGAGTTAGAAAGACTTTATTGAAATTAAAACAAAAATACTGTTGGAAAAATATGAGCGCTATGGTAAAAAATTTTGTTAACAATTGTAAGGTTTGTGCCACTAGCAAATTATACAGGCACACTAAAGAGAAATTTGTACATACGAGTACACCATCAACAACTTTCGAGACAATTCAAATTGATACGGTTGGTCCATTGAGACTATCTAATCACTCTCGTTATATTCGCACTATGCAATGTGAATTATCGAAGTTTGTTGTTGCCATCCCAATTGAATCCAAGGATGCGAGAACGATAGCGACAACCTTAGTGAAAGATTTTATTCTGAAATATGGGCAATTTAAAATTTTAAAATCGGATAGAGGTACTGAATTTTTAAATGAGCTAATGAAGGAACTCTGTAGTTTGTTACAAATTGAGCAGATATTTTCAACACCATATCATCATGAGACTCTAGGAGTAGTTGAAAGAAACCACAGGGTTCTTAATGAATTCTTACTCTCATTCACAGAAGATTCTGAATGGGATACTTGGCTTCCGTATTATACTTTCGCGTATAATACATCACCTAATGTAGATACTGGTTATACACCATATGAGTTAGTTTTCGGAAAATTAGCATATTTACCGAATGACGAGAAATTAACAATGAAATCATACAATCTTGACAACTTTGCTAATGAATTAAAACTAAGACTTAAAGCAACTATAAATAAAACTAGAGAGATAATAGAGAAAGTTAAAAGGAATAGATTAGAAAAACAAATAGATATTAACCCAATAGATATTAAGATTGGTGATAAGGTATTAATTAAGAATAATAACCGTCAGAAAAACCAAAAACCATATATGGGTCCTTTTGTAGTAAAAGATAAAAAAGGTGTAAAGTCAAAGTCAAAAGCGCTTTATTTAATACCAATCGTTATAAATTTTTAAAAGAACATAAAGCAAATTCCAAACAATAAAACTATAAAAAACTTAATGGCCCGAATGGCTCTCTAAATTTATACGTTATCAGTTAAACACATTTAATGAAAAAAATACACTTGCAAATTTAAAATAATTAAGATCATTAGATGTTTTTTGATTCAATTGGAAAAAGGAGAAAAAACCAACCAGCATTATTCAAAAATTACTTATACTACTAACACAACAATGAACTTATATCCTATACCTAATATGTTACACCCTAATTCTAAATAAGTTCAATCAAAAAAAAAAAACGTTACCTTATATTGAACCCTATACCTAATTTATAATACAAATAAACGACAATACTAGATGTAGCAATAATGAGATGAATCTAAAAAACTAAGTAACGAGAAAAAGCACAAAAACAGAAAATAAACGAATAATTTAGACATTGTCATTCAGCCACCAATACCTAGATTGTTCCATCTCAGCTCGACCAGCCTCAACGAATCTAGCAAATGAGTATCTCCATTGGAATTGTTGGTCTCGTGAACTCAGATTCGGAGGATATTTTATCTTCTTATCGGTGGCCCGTCGATATATGTGATATATGATTGGGACGCCGTCAGAATCACAAACATATCGATTCATGTCCAAATACACGAATGCTTCTGGAGGAACGAAGCCAGTAGTGAGGCAAGTCACAATTGTAATGTGACGCCTACGCCCGGGAATCGAAGTGATTCCGATCCCGAACCCTTGCAACCGGCCAGATGGATATGTCCTCGAAGTGCCAGCGGACTTCATCTGTCGTGCGGATATCGTTGCGCAGAAAATATTTCTTTTCTGTCCAAATATTTAGATCTGTGGATATAAATATTCGAAATATAAAATTAATCCAAACCCCGACACATTTCGAGACATATCCATCTGGAAATGCCCTCCACCGTGGTCATCGAGAAAACTATGCCACTGGCGACAACTGGAGAGGCACATTGCCGCCATGTGGCGTGCCATTCCACACACAGATGTTTTATCCGATGTGACAACCGGTGATTTTGACAGCCACATGGAGGCGAAGGAGAAACAAAAGAACTTTTTGTGGTGATCGATGGTTTGTGATCGTAGGTTGCGCTGTCTAGAACATTTCAAGTGCTTTTCTACCTCTTAACATACTTTCGTTGACGATCGTTTGTGTGTAGGATTTGGTCGGAGCGAAACGTACTCAAGAAAACTGCAAAGGGAACATCAAACACTTGAGAAATTCACCGGAACATTGCCTCAGGCTAGAACATGAAACTCTGTTAAACTCAGAAAGAAGATCAACAGGCTCAAATTATGAAAGAGGTTAGTTTAGTTAAGAAAGACTTAGAAAGTGTTAGCAATATTTTGTCTAGGTGAGCGGAAAGGCACAAGAAGATAAACCATCAGCAGTGGCAGAAGTTAAAGGCAATTTGTAAATTTATTTTGCGTGCGCGAATTGGATGCAGCCAGTTAGTCCACCATCCATTCTGGCTTTGTGATCGGCTTTATCATTGCCAGGTGTTGCAGTATGCCGTCGCGAGGGTAGGGTTTCGACAAATCCGCTGAGGTCGGTTTCGCGTCGTGCGCGGTACGCGGTACCTTTGATTGTTTCGCCATTTCATTAGAGTAGTTTTCGTCAGTTTAATTTCGAGTAGCATATTTTTCGGTACCGCGTCGGTGATTCGGTAACGCGCCTATAGGATTTTGTAGCGTTTTTGATTTGAGATCTGTGGAGAGATCACATCCAGAATTAACGTAATGTAGGTTTCCCGTTCTGGATGAGTAATTGTTGACGCGTTTGGAAAACGGGCAAGTTCAGGTGACTGAAATAATGTAATTGAGCGTAATCCATTCGGAGACCCGCGACCGAAATCCTCTCCGAACTAGCTGGCCGACAAGCAGTCACCGCGTGAATGGGTTACGGTGCACGGATTGGTTGACCTGTTGGTACCATCCGTTGGCACTACTCAGACTTAACGTCTAGAACCGATGAGAGGTCGGTTCCGCGTTCGATCTGAAAAGGTAAAAATCATTACAAATGGCGCCCAACGTGGGGCCCAAAAACATCCTAAGGGGGAAAGAACTTCGCGTCTTCTGACGAGTTGGTCCTTTACGGAGGATGTAAGGTACTTTGGTACTCGAGTCCCACTATTAGGAGCAGTGGAATTGTGTGATACACATTAGAAGTCGCTTCACGTGAGTTGTAGCTTCCGCTCTCCTTTGTTTGATTTTTTTTTCTCGCCACAGAATCCTTCCGATGTGTTGTCCTAGGTTAACCCCTGTAAGGACCTTCTATTTTCTTGATGGAACTGCCAGTCTGATGGGTTTACCTATCAGCATGGACTCTCAAGAAAATAGAAGGCTACCTTGCCTTTATGTCGCGGAAGGATTCTAACTATTTCTTATGCGTGTTAGACGAGTGGTATCGGTTCAACGTTCGGTGGCGTACGCTGGAGTTGCGAAGCCCGGAATGCTTCCACGCGTCGAGTCACTTTAACGTAGTTTAGAGACGGTTTTTTTGTAATGTATGTGGGTTTAGGGGATATAATTTTCGTAAATCGACCGAAAGCACCCTTTCTCCGGCAGATTACCACGCACTCTCATTTCCCGTTGAAGGAGTCGACTAGTGGAAAGGAAAGTGACTGTCAAATATTTTTTTTTCCCCCACTATTATTAGCTCGCCACTATCGGCCACTAATTTAGTTTTAAGTTTTAGTCATACTTAATGAGTAAAAAAATTTAATTTAAGATCGATTTCTATTGCTTTAGCGTTAATGTAATTAAATAGGAATGATAAATTGAAATCAAGAATACGACGATTAAAATGGAAGAGAACCTTAATTGTGTGAAGATGATTGGTATGCAAGGAACCGTAGGCGGTGAAGTTCCGGCCGCAAGTGTCGTGTCCGAGGTGACCCCCATGCCTTCCGCCCACTCCATTGACACCCTCGTGGTGTTGATGAGGGATATGTCGGAGAGGATTGGCAACCTGGAGGGAAAGCTCCAGAATCTCCCTATGAGCCAACCACCCAGTCGCGTGAGAACTCCGCTTGGCTGGGAGCCAAATCCCAGTGTGGCGATGCCCCACTCCCGACAATCCGAGCAATGGGTCCCACCTCCAAGGAACTCAGGAATGGATCCCAGAGCTCCCGAATATCGACCACGACACAGTACCGGACCTCCGTTGGTACCTCTAGCCCCCGAGGCAGTACAGTACAACAGGTCAACAGAGGATGTGATTCCCCCCGGGACCGCATTGACACTTTTTCGAAACCCGACGCCTCGTATCATGGAGAGTTGGCGCCTGAACTTTACAGGGTTCAACGATATGATATCGGCGGACCGGTTCCTTTTCCGGATTCAGGCGTTGGTATCCAGCACCCTGGGAGGTGATTCCTCGGCCTTCCTCCGGCATGCACATCTTTTGTTCAGCGGCGACGCTGCCGACTGGTACTGGAGCTTTAAAGAATCAACGCCACGTCCCACTTGGCACTCTTTCAGTGCAGCCTTCCGCAATCGATTTGAGGATGGCTTCACTGAGAGAGAGCTAAGGGAGCAAATAAAGAAACGGAAACAAGGCGCTCACGAACCGTTCGACCAGTACTACACCAGTATAGTGAGATTGAGCACTCGCTTGCGAAATACCATGCCCGAGGACGAACTGGTAGAAATTATCAGAGAGAACATGCGCTGGGATCTCCAGAACAGCCTTCTACATTTTCCCATCAACACCATACAGGGATTGCGCCTCCATGCCCGTAGACAAGAACACTTGGATGAGCGACGAGGTACCTTCCGTCCACAACCTCGCATAACGGGACCAAATCCCCGAAATCATCACACCGCGGAGTTGATGGCAGCTGACCACCTGCTTGCTGATCCAGTACCAGTACCGAGGAGCGGAGCACCACCGGAGCTTGAGGACCCAGCCTTGATTGATCGGCCCTCCCTTGAAGCAATTACTAGCCCGACGGTCTGTTGGAACTGCCGACAACCGGGACATCGGTTCTATGCATGTCCAGCGGAGCCGACACTTTTCTGCTACCGCTGCGGGAAGGCCGACACATACGCACCTGACTGTGCAAATTGCAAAGGGCGAAAAAACTTGCCACCGAGTGCCGCGACCACCCGTCGGCACTCCTAAACCCCGGACGAACCAATCCGGACCCCATCACTAGTTATGACCCAGCTCCCAACATGACTCCAACTCTGCTGACTCGCACCGCTAAACACAGTTCTCCCGAAGTTCCACAACCGACGCCGTCCTTCGCCGAGGCCAACGCGCAGGGAAATGATAGCGAGGCGAAAGTTCCTTGGCATGTAAAACCTTTTCATGTCAGGCTGCGGAATTATTTGGCTACTCGACAGCGCATCTTTCATGAGGAATTGGCCACAACTGTCCCACCGCGAAGCAAGCGAGCCACGCGTCGGAGCGGAGCTTCTGGAGAAAAGTCAGGCAGTCGAGGAAAGTGTTGAAGGACATATACTTAGACGAATTATTGAGGGATGATGTTCGGCCATATGCGTCAGTACACCTCCTGCAAAACGAGTATCAGGCTTAGTCGATACGGGAGCCAGTGTGAATTGCATATCTGCCGAGTTTGCAGGGGAGGTACTGGCAAAGCACGGCGGACGGAACTCGTCACTCTGTAGTGGGAAAAATTATGACGGAGGTCACCTTTAAAGGAGTAACTAAACCTATGGAATTTTTCATCATACCTCAGTTAACCCAGAATCTTTATTTAGGAGTGGATTTCGTTCGAAAATTTAACTTGGCCCCGGCACTATTTTCCGGTTCGACCCTGGAGTCCGTCACCACCGTTCCTGACCAATCTCAACCCACTAACTTATTACGGCATACACTGGATGTAACTCAGCAACTGCGTCTTGACTCGGCTATATCGGCTTTTCCATCGCACGAGAAAGAAGGTCTCGGGCGGACTGCCCTGGTGTTCCACACGATAGACGTGGGGGATGCTAAACCCATAAAACAGAGACATTTCGCCATATCTCCGGCGAAGGAAAAATCGTTATATGCCGAAGTGGATCGAATGCTAGCATTAGGCGTAATCGAAGAATCACAGAGCGCGTGGGCTTCCCCAGTCACCTTAGTTGTCAAGCCGAACAAGGTCCGGTTATGCTTAGATGCCAGACGCTTGAACGCCGTCACAGTCAAGGACGCATATCCTCTACCGTTGATCGAAGGCATTTTGAGTCGATTGCCTAAAGCCCATTTCATCACGAGCTTAGACCTCAAGGACGCCTTCTGGCAAATTCCTTTAGACCCCGGTTCAAAGGAGAAAACAGCCTTCACAGTCCCAGGCCGGCCCTTATATCAATTCGTGACCATGCCATTCGGATTGTGTAATGCCCCCCAAACAATGACGCGCCTTATGGACAAGGTGATACCACCTCATTTGCGGCACCAAGTTTTCGTTTACTTGGACGATCTGTTGCTTATAACCGAGACCTTTGACGAACACATCGACCTGCTTCAGGAGGTGGCTCTACACATCCGGAGGGCAAGATTAACCATCAACATAAGGAAGAGCCAGTTCGTGATGACGGAGGTGAAGTATTTAGGTCACATCATTGGGCATGGCCATATCAAGACCGATCCGGAAAAGACTCAAGCGATTGACGTTTTTCCACTACCCAAGACCACCAAACAGTTACGCCGATTCTTAGGCTTATGCGGATGGTACCAGCGTTTTGTACGTGACTATGCCACCATTACCACTCCTTTGACCGACATGCTGCGTAAGGGACGTAAATTCGTCTGGGAAGAGTCCAGCTTGCGAGCCTTTGAAGAGCTAAAGAAGAGTCTGACTACAGCCCCCGTACTGCATAGCCCAGACTTTGACAAACCGTTCTCAATCCATTGTGACGCGAGTCAACATGGGGTGGGAGCAGTCTTAGTCCAGGTTGCACAAGACGGCGAGGAGAGACCTATAGTCTTCATGTCTCACAAGTTGAACCCAGCCCAGCGAAATTACACGATCTCCGAGCAGGAATGTCTAGCTGCGGTGTTGGCAGTGAAACGCTTCCGAGCCTATGTGGAGGGACACACCTTTGAAATCGTTACGGATCACGCTTCTCTGAAATGGCTAATGAGCCAGACTGATCTCAACGGCAGATTGGCCAGGTGGGCACTGAAACTACAGGCATTTGACTTCACAATCCGCCACCGAAAAGGTAGCCAGCATGTAGTCCCCGACACCCTATCCAGAATGTTCGCCCCTGAAGGAGCCGAGTTGGTCCAAGAGGACGACAGCCCCCAATTGATCGATTTGGACCATCCTGCCTTCAAGTCAGCAACCTACACACAACTGATTCACACTATCCAGAATCAACAGCCCCAGCTGCCTGAACTGCGGTTGACGGATGGATTTATTTATAAGCGGATGGGACACGCATCCGGAGACCCCATACAAGAAGAAGAACAGTGGAAGTTGTGGGTGCCCGAAGAATTAACCACTGATCTTATCAGACGGGCTCATGACCACCCATCAAGTGCGCACGGCGGATACGGTCGTACACTTAGGCGGTTGAAAACCTGTTTCTTTTGGCCTAAGATGGCACAACAGATAAAAGCGTACGTAGCCTCTTGTGAGCTATGCAAGTGCACTAAAGCGCCCAACACCATTCTTCGGCCACCCATGGGTAAGGTTGAGGTCCCCGAACGCGTGTTCCAGCGCTTGTACATTGATCTTATCGGTCCTTACCCTCGATCTGCTTCTGGTCACACGGGAGCTGTCGTGGTCCTGGACCAGCTCTCTAAATTCCCTATCATAGAACCACTACGTAACATGCACACTGGACCTATAATCACCTTCTTGGAGAACCGAGTCTTTCACATGTTTGGAGTTCCGGAGAAACTTGTCTCCGACAATGGGGTCCAGTTCACCTCCAGCAAGTTCCGAGACCTAATGTCCAAATACGGCATCATCCACCAACGAACTGCCGTCTATTCACCACAAGCCAACGCATCCGAACGACTGAATCGTACGCTCATAGCGGCCATTCGCGCCTATGTCCACCCGAATCAGAAGGACTGGGATCGCAAATTGTCCGCCATCACTAGTGCGCTGCGCTCGTCGTACCACGCCACTACCGGCATTTCGCCGTATTTCGCATTGTTCGGGCAGTACATGATCTGTCATGGGAGCGCTTACCGGCTACTGCGGCAACTGAAATCGCTAGAGGACCCAATCGTGGTTCTGGAACCGCATGAAAAGCTCCAACTTCTGCGAGAGCAACTGCGGGAGAAGATTGAAGAAAGTAGACGGATGGGAGAGGAGCGGTACAACTTGCGATCTCATCCTTCTGGCTTTAAGGTAGGCGACGAGATATATCGTCGAAACTTCCGACAGAGCGATGCCACCCGCCATTACAATGCCAAACTAGACAAGAAATTCGTGAAGTGTCGAGTTCTACAAGTAATAAGCCCCACCCGATACCTCATCGCGGACATGACTGGTAAAACCCTGGGAATTTACCACGCAAAAGACCTTAGAAGATGAAGTGCAACTATTTCCCACGAAAAACCTTGGCTTACCCCAATCTTTGCCTAGACGAAGACCTCCGAATAACACCTGACTCCCTACTATATAGTCACTGTCGAGTCTTCACGAACATGGTTGTAGCCTATCCTTCGAAACCGACCTTCGACCCGCCACGGCCCTAACCAAGACCTTTTATATAGGAGACGGGATCGTAATTACTTCGATTTTGGGGGGGGGAATGTGTAATGTGACGCCTACGCCCGGGAATCGAAGTGATTCCGATCCCGAACCCTTGCAACCGGCCAGATGGATATGTCCTCGAAGTGCCAGCGGACTTCATCTGTCGTGCGGATATCGTTGCGCAGAAAATATTTCTTTTCTGTCCAAATATTTAGATCTGTGGATATAAATATTCGAAATATAAAATTAATCCAAACCCCGACACATTTCGAGACATATCCATCTGGAAATGCCCTCCACCGTGGTCATCGAGAAAACTATGCCACTGGCGACAACTGGAGAGGCACATTGCCGCCATGTGGCGTGCCATTCCACACACAGATGTTTTGTCCGATGTGACAACCGGTGATTTTGACAGCCACATGGAGGCGAAGGAGAAACAAAAGAACTTTTTGTGGTGATCGATGGTTTGTGATCGTAGGTTGCGCTGTCTAGAACATTTCAAGTGCTTTTCTACCTCTTAACATACTTTCGTTGACGATCGTTTGTGTGTAGGATTTGGTCGGAGCGAAACGTACTCAAGAAAACTGCAAAGGGAACATCAAACACTTGAGAAATTCACCGGAACATTGCCTCAGGCTAGAACATGAAACTCTGTCAAACTCAGAAAGAAGATCAACAGGCTCAAATTATGAAAGAGGTTAGTTTAGTTAAGAAAGACTTAGAAAGTGTTAGCAATATTTTGTCTAGGTGAGCGGAAAGGCACAAGAAGATAAACCATCAGCAGTGGCAGAAGTTAAAGGCAATTTGTAAATTTATTTTGCGTGCGCGAATTGGATGCAGCCAGTTAGTCCACCATCCATTCTGGCTTTGTGATCGGCTTTATCATTGCCAGGTGTTGCAGTATGCCGTCGCGAGGGTAGGGTTTCGACAAATCCGCCGAGGTCGGTTTCGCGTCGTGCGCGGTACGCGGTACCTTTGATTGTTTCGCCATTTCATTAGAGTAGTTTTCGTCGGTTTAATTTCGAGTAGCATATTTTTCGGTACCGCGTCGGTGATTCGGTAACGCGCCTATAGGATTTTGTAGCGTTTTTGATTTGAGATCTGTGGAGAGATCACATCCAGAATTAACGTAATGTAGGTTTCCCGTTCTGGATGAGTAATTGTTGACGCGTTTGGAAAACGGGCAAGTTCAGGTGACTGAAATAATGTAATTGAGCGTAATCCATTCGGAGACCCGCGACCGAAATCCTCTCCGAACTAGCTGGCCGACAAGCAGTCACCGCGTGAATGGGTTACGGTGCACGGATTGGTTGACCTGTTGGTACCATCCGTTGGCACTACTCAGACTTAACGTCTAGAACCGATGAGAGGTCGGTTCCGCGTTCGATCTGAAAAGGTAAAAATCATTACACAATATACCCGTCTGTAGGGTGGAACGGCTGTGAAATCCAAGGGTTTTCACTCACAGTTACAGATCTTGCGATATGATTCCGAAGAAGTTTCAATATGAAGATATCGACTCTTGTCACTTGAGCGGTTTGATAAATTTTTCTATTCGATATATAGTGCTTCCAATCCGTCTCAGACTTTCTGTACAAACCAGTACATGCACGAAGACATTTCCTTTCGAAAACTCTTAATCTTTCCATTGTACTAGCACTCTGGTTGTACCAGATCTGGCATCCGTATGTCAAAACTGGCCTAACCAGGGTCTTGTAATAAATAACTTGACTTTTTGACCAATGTATCTGGAATGAAAGAGTCGCCGAAGGGCCATGACTACTTTTAGTGCTTTACTGAGCATGATTATGACATGTTCAGTATAGTACAGATACTGATCGAGATGAACACGGAGGTATCGAACACAGGATTTATGTGGAACCCGTTCTGAACTACCCTCACCAGCCATAATGTGGAAATCCTTCCAATTACGTTTCAAGTCTTGACTGGCCCCCTGCAGCGTTGTCCGAAACAAAATTGTTTCGCACTTCTGCGCATTGATTTTCATTCGCCAATTGTCGGTGTAGAGCTGCACATCATTAAACATTTTTGAAGATTGCTCTGAACTATTGTAGCTTTTCGGTCTGCCGTATAGATGATCAGATCATCAGCAAACGCTACCAATGATCGCGTTGGCGAGACATTAAAATCAAAACTGTTCAATAGCTTGCGAATGAATATTGAGAAAAGCAGGGGCGCAGTAACTTTTCCCTGCTGTAGACCATTCAAGACCTTGAATTCGCGCATTGTTGTCAGATTTCCATCAGTTACAACAAATGATCTCCCGTATAACATATTACACATCATGGCGACAAAGTGTCTGGGGAACCTGTCCTGAAGAAGTTTGAAAACTAGTCCATCTAACCACACCGTATCGAAGGCTTTCTCCATATCAATGAGACATGCTCCAACACATTCTTTGTTGTTTAGTTTCCAACAGATGTCTGAGATTACTTTCGTTATTGCATGTATGGTCGAATGCCTGGCACGAAAACCAAATTGGCAATTCGGCATCAACTCATATTTCTCAATGTGGGCGTTTAATGCTCTGTTGAGTATCACTTCAAACACCTTGCTGATGTTAGGCAGCAAGCCGATTGGGCGATAGCTTTTCGGGCATGAAGATTCTTTTCCTTTCTTCAAGATCGGAAATAACTTAGCCTTTTTCCACTCATTTGGGAAATATGAATTGTTCAACATGTTGTTGAACAATATGCAATAATTCCTAATAGCAACCTCAGGCAAATGTCGGAGAACTATATTTGGAATACCGTCAGTACCACATGATTTTTTGTTGTTTATTCTGCGAAATATGAAACACAAGTCTTCATAGCTGACAAAATAATCAATAAGATTCAAGCTCGGTATGAGGTCAGATGTTAATGTTTCATCGAAATGAAGAATTGATTGGCCGTTCAGGCTTGATTTGAAGTCGTAAACTTTTGCTTCAACGACCTCCGAAAATATTTCATTCCTTCTCTCTGGGTTTGGCAGATGAACCAATTCAAAATGTGTTCCAATCAGGGCAAGTTTCTGCAATCCATCACAATAATCCTGTTTCCATTTCTATCCGGAGTCGTACTATCAATTTCGATACCAGCTCTATCGAGAAGATTTATCTCATCACTAGCGACTTCAAGATTCGATACCTTTACTCGAGACTTCCTGCGGAATAAGCTATTCACTTTCGCGAAAACGCCATCTGGGTCCTGTGGGCTAATACCCCTCAGTTTTTCCGCCCATTGATTGCTGACCTCACTCCTGAAGTATGAACGGATTAAGTTCCGGACATTCTTCAGGTGTAATTTCAACAAAGCCAACGAGGGATGGTTGTAGTCCAAAAATCGTCGATAAATATTGTTGACGCGGGTGAGAAGAAGGCTTTTCAATCTTTTCAACCTTGCGATGGTTGGTGTTTCATATCCTTCCATATTGTTTCGATGTTTAATCTTGGAAACAACTTTCTCAATCGTTTCCAACGTCAGCTTCTCTAACTTCGACAAATAGAGATCTATTTCATCGTCAGTTAGTTTTGAAACTTTCCCCAGTCTGTTTTTTTGGAATTCAACCGATGGTTTTCATGTTGAACTGGAATGAGGAAGAAATCATTCCTTTGATGATTGATTTCCATTACGATTGTGTTATGGTCGCTATCGTAAGGAAGCACCTGCAGTTTCCGTTGAGGACTATTAAAGCTGAATTCAAGTCCTGCGTCAGCAATGCACAGGTCCAAATATGAATTTGTCCTAGGGTATGTTGGGAACTCCGACCCATATAGGTTCCACCTGTATTCAATTTGGTTCTCTGTTATCCATGATTTCAGGAATACACCTCTTGGATTATTGGTGGCGTTTAGCCATGATGTATGCTTGGCATTCAGGTCACCGGCAAAAATATAATAATTATGTAGCCTGTTCAATTCGAGTATTTCAAACAAGGAATTGAGTTCCTCCTTGAACTTGAGAACATTTTGACCAGTTGCATAGGCAGAGATAACGAAGAGGTTATCCCCACCTGGCAGTGAAATTTTGATGACGGACACTTCAAGAAATTCAAAGTTTTTGAATTCGACTTTTTCAATATTTTGGAAACAATAGGGTCTTCTAACCAATATCCCGGTGCCACCTCCCCCATCACCTATTACCCTATCGTTTCTTACGAGAAGTATGATGTCAGGCTTTTGCTTAACAACAAATTCAAGAAGATAATCACGTCGATGTATAGCAACGATAGAGTTGACGTTGATCGATATGAGGCGAAGCCTATCCATGGGAATATGACTGGATGACAAGTTATTATTAGGCATTTGAAAGACCTAAACGCTGAAAAGCAAAGTTAATTTTTGAATCTTGTTTGTCGATTCTCTCCGATAAAGAATTAAGTTGCTGGTAAATTTTGAAAAGCAGCTCATTATTGCCACTTACATTATTTACATTATTTCCGGCATTTTCTGCTGGTCCTCTAGCGGCGAGTGCAAATGATACTCCGGGCTTGACGAAGTTGGAAGGTATGATATTACGGTGTACTTGTGTTTGCTTTGGAGCAAATTTAACTTTTGCATCCTGATATCGGGAGCATCCTCGATATGATGCTGGGTGACCAAAAACACCGCAGTTAACGCAGTATAATTTTTCTTTAGGCTCCGTCTGACCCAATTTGCACTCACCGGGAGCATAAACGTCTTTGCATTTAACGCAACGATAGTGCATGGCACAATTGGCAGCCGAATGTCCAAATCTTTGACACCGGTAACACTGGTTGACTTCTCTTTTCTGGAGGCGTTCCCACCTCACCACTCTGAAATTCAAGTACCTTATTTGTTGAAGGGCACTTGGACTGCTCTTATTTGCAATTTGTACCAGATAAAGTGGTAAATTCTTCCTTTCTAGGAAATGGATCGTAGTAGTCTTTGCGTATAGACGTCTTTTAAATCGCTCCTGTCAAAAGTTTTCAAAAATTAAATTAATTTTTTAAAAACGTTAGTCCGAAGTTAATTTTTATCGGAAAAAATCGTATATTGTCGAAGTAATCGACTCAGGAAATTTCTATCGAATATTTTTACTTCGATTGTTAACGAAAAACAAATTCACAAAGAAAATTTCGCCGCTGGTATGGAGGAGCCCGACGGCTTCCCACCGTTGGGGCAACCTGGGGAAACGACGAATACGAAACTGGCGACAATCACCAAAAGAAAACATAACGAAGAAAACTCCGTAGATGGAGGATGCAAGCTGCAAATAATAGCGGACAATCAACAAATGGCCAAATTGCAGAAAGAAAATGATGAACTAAGGCAAGAGAGGTACTTGAATTTCAGAGTGGTGAGGTGGGAACGCCTCCAAAAAAGAGAAGTCAACCAGTGTTACCGGTGTCAAAGATTTGGACATTCGGCTGCCAAATGTGCCATGCACTATCGTTGCGTTAAATGCAAAGACGTTCATGCTCCCGGTGAGTGCAAATTGGCTCAGGCGGAGCCTAAAGAAAAATTATACTGCGTTAACTGCGGTGTTTTTGGCCACCCAGCATCATATCGAGGATGCTCCCGATATCAAGATGCAAAAGTTAAATTTGCTCCAAAGCAAACACAAGTACACCGTAATATCATACCTTCCAACTTCGTCAAGCCCGGAGTATCATTTGCACTCGCCGCTAGAGGACCAGCAGAAAATGCTGGAAATAATGTAAATAATGTAAGTGGCAATAATGAGCTGCTTTTCAAAATTTACCAGCAACTTAATTCTTTATCGGAGAGAATCGACAAACAAGATTCAAAAATTAACTTTGCTTTTCAGCGTTTAGGTCTTTCAAATGCCTAATAATAACTTGTCATCCAGTCATATTCCCATGGATAGGCTTCGCCTCATATCGATCAACGTCAACTCTATCGTTGCTATACATCGACGTGATTATCTCCTTGAATTTGTTGTTAAGCAAAAGCCTGACATCATACTTCTCACTGAAACCCACCTCAATTCATGGCATTCCATGGAATTCAAAGATTTTGCATTCGTAAGAAACAATAGGGTAATAGGTAATGGGGGAGGTGGCACCGGGATATTGGTTAGAAGACCCTATTGTTTACAAAATATTGAAAAAGTCGAATTCAAAAACTTTGAATTTCTTGAAGTGTCCGTCATCAAAATTTCACTGCCAGGTGGGGAAACCTCTTCGTTATCTCTGCCTATGCAACTGGTCAAAATGTTCTCAAGTTCAAGGAGGAACTCAATTCCTTGTTTGAAATACTCGAATTGAACAGGCTACATAATTATTATATTTTTGCCGGTGACCTGAATGCCAAGCATACATCATGGCTAAACGCCACCAATAATCCAAGAGGTGTATTCCTGAAATCATGGATAACAGAGAACCAAATTGAATACAGGTGCAACCTATATGGGTCGGAGTTCCCAACATACCCTAGGACAAATTCATATTTGGACCTCTGCATTGCTGACGCAAGACTTGAATTCAGCTTTAATAGTCCTCAACGGAAACTGCAGGTGCTTCCTTACGATAGCGACCATAACGCAATCGTAATGGAAATCAATCATCAAAGGGATGATTTCTTCCTCATTCCAGTTCAACATGAAAACCATCGGTTGAATTTCAAAAAAACAGACTGGGGAAAGTTTCAAAAGAAGTTCAATCGGGAGTACCAGAAGCAATGTCCCTCTTCTGATGATGGCAACGCTTGCTCAATGGTTCCTAATAACAGAAATCTAACTGACGATGAAATAGATCTCTATTTGTCGAAGTTAGAGAAGCTGACGTTGGAAACGATTGAGAAAGTTGTTCCCAAGATTAAACATCGAAACAATATGGAAGGATATGAAACACCAACCATCGCAAGGTTGAAAAGATTGAAAAGCCTTCTTCTCACCCGCGTCAACAATATTTATCGACGATTTTTGGACTACAACCATACCTCGTTGGCTTTGTCGAAATTACACCTGAAGAATGTCCGGAACTTAATCCGTTCATACTTCAGGAGTGAGGTCAGCAATCAATGGGCGGAAAAACTGAGGGGTATTAGCCCACAGGACCCAGATGGCGTTTTCGCGAAAGTGAATAGCTTATTCCGCAGGAAGTCTCGAGTGAAGGTATCGAATCTTGAAGTCGCTAGTGATGAGATAAATCTTCTCGATAGAGCTGGTACCGAAATTGATAGTACGACTCCGGATAGAAATGGAAACAGGATTATGTGTGATGGATTGCAGAAACTTGCTCTGATTGGAACACATTTTGAATTGGTTCATCTGCCAAACCCAGAGAGAAGGAATGAAATATTTTCGGAGGTCGTTGAAGCAAAAGTTTCCGACTTCAAATCAAGCCTGAACGGCCTATCAATTCTTCATTTCGATGAAACATTAACATCTGACCTCATACCGAGCTTGAATCTTATTGATTATTTTGTCAGCTATGAAGACTTGTGTTTCATATTTCGCAGAATAAACAACAAAAAATCATGTGGTACTGACGGTATTCCAAACATAGTTCTCCGACATTTGTCTGAGGTTGCTATTAGGAATTATTGCATATTGTTCAACAACATGTTGAACAATTCATATTTCCCAAATGAGTGGAAAAAGGCTAAGGTATTTCCGATCTTGAAGAAAGGAAAAGAATCTTCATGCCCCAAAAGCTATCGCCCAATCGGCTTGCTGCCTAACATCAGCAAGGTGTTTGAAGTGATACTCAACAGAGCATTAAACGCCCACATTGAGAAATATGAGTTGATGCCGAATTGCCAATTTGGTTTTCGTGCCAGGCATTCGACCATACATGCAATAACGAAAGTAACCTCAGACATCTGTTGGAAACTAAACAACAAAGAATGTGTTGGAGCATGTCTCATTGATATGGAGAAAGCCTTCGATACGGTGTGGTTAGATGGACTAGTTTTCAAACTTCTTCAGGACAGGTGTAATGAATCATGCGACGCCGCTGGTGACCACTACCAACACACTTTGCTACTAGGTGGCTTGTCATTTTACGTTGGTTGCAACCAGTGCACATCCCACGTCTATTTTATCGTGGGATGCCAACAGAATTTGACAGCCACATGGAATTGAAGTGTGGAGGTAGTGGCCGCCACGCATAAGGAGGTTATCTTGAGTTGGCCGGTCGCGATTTAAGATTCGCCGGGTGGTTTAATATAGTTAACCTATTTGAAACGAACTCGTCTCAGGTAATAACATCGTAACTAGTTGTCCATGAAAATCGCCAGGTTTATTTATATTTACTTTCTTGTAGTGTATTGGATGCATACCTGTAGGCCGTTGGGACGACTTTATAATAGGCGCTTCAACGGAGCAACGTAACCTTATCATTCACACATCCAGCCTTACAAGTGTGCAAATCCACTAAGAAATTCGAAGGCAAAATTCCTATCAAGAAGCCATCCGATTCCCTTGATAGTGGGATATCGTCGATACAATCGTCATAAACTTCTACGAGTATAACACCATCCTCAACGCCTAGGTTACCCTTGTTTGCAGGAAGCACTAGTCAGTCATCGCTATCCACGCCAACTTCATCCTCAATGGAAACGTCCACACCTGATATGAGATCGTCAGCATCATCGCTGGCTAACATTACTGCGTTTACACCATTAAAAAGTACCCAGGTCACGTCTACGTCGCTGCGGGACTCATTTAGTATGCAACGCCGAACCTAGGTAAGCATTCTGATGAAAACCCTAGCCAAATTGGTACTAAAGTAAATAAAATAATAAGATAGACAGTGACAAACGAGAATAAGGGAGAAAATTTGCCAAAAGTTTTGCACGAAGCACTGACTAGTTTCGATCTCTACAACGGGAATCCCAACAAGCATAAATAATTTAAATGTATTATTACTAAAATTTTATCTAGAATTAATCAAAACGAAGAAGACTAGCAAATGCATATGCGGTACAGAATATATTATGCAGAGAATTTTACTGAAATATTGAATTGAATGATAACATGCAAATTTTTAACTAAAGTGCGGTCGTTATTTTGTTATGAACATCATGTCATATGCAATCCAATTTATTCGTGTCATGTTTTGTTTTGTAGTAAATTTATTCCTAATACTTTTTCTTTTAGAATTAAATTAGTGAGAGTTTTTTTTTTTACTTTATTCGATTACATTATCGTTCGATAATTTTAGCCGTTATATTAAAAGTATATGCTAAACTTTCATACTATATATGTAGCATGATATATGCATTGATGTGTATCGTTACGTGTGAATGGATGTAACTTGCAAGTTGGATTCCTGATTGTGTACGTTTATGTGCATATGCGACCTTTGATTATTGAAGATATTTTTTCGTCTTAAAAGTGATGAATCGATAAGAGAGCTAGAACTTAACCTGTTAATATTGTGATAACGATATAACGACGCACCTGTTATAAACGAGAGCTAGGTTTGTTTGTTTTCCTCCTCAAAATATTTTTAAAAAGAGAACTAAGAAGTTGTCGGATTAGAGTTAAGCCATACATATTGCTATTAACATCTTTATAATGTTGATCCGATGACAAGATTGATTTGAATGATAAAAGAAGAGAATTAATTGATTGATGAAAAATAATTTGATACTTTTTTATAAATTTAAATGAAAAACAAAAAGAAAAAATCTTACGAATCACAATAAAAATCCTAATAATTTCATTTATAATATTGATTTCAATCAATCAAAAGTATCAACAAACGAAATATGTAGACTGTACATGTAAAACATTACAATGAATTATGCCATATTTTCGAAAATTGAATCGGGAATTTTATTTTTTTGAGAAATTTCATTTGACTCATTTTTATGAATGAACGTGTCTATTTATTGATCATTCTTCTTAATTTAATATACAAATCATATTCTTAATATTGAAAGATTTAATCTTGCTTTTACTTCCTTGAAACATTAATTCAATTAGTACGAATCGAACTGTGTCGGGCCATAAAGCATTGTTACATAATATTATTGCAAGGCAGCATTTAAATGGCAACCTTTAACTTATACGTTCATTATAATTCATACTACGCTGCCTGAATTAAAATTTACACGCATTTAAAATGTATTATTATCTTTATTCCCATGCGATCCCCCTAAGAACTAAATCATGTTCTGTAAATATGGCTTTCACCGTAATTTATTTGTATAATATCTAGTATGAAGTGTCGTAAGAGAAAGAAAAAAAAAATAAAATAAAAAATAATGTGCTTATCAAAATCGGGAAATCCAACACAAGGAGAATAGTATATGTCACAAAGAATTATCAAAGGTTCCTAGATTCCGTAACGTTTTCAGAAAAATCTCAAAATATTAAAAGTTCCAGAAAATATCTACTAATATGTGGATGTTTTTTTTTTCTTTAAACAATACACCACTCTACACACGACAATAAGCAAACAAATGAAAAATTAAGGAAGCACATATTTATGTTCTTCTTTTGATTTAGGCATATAATTTATAATGCTTTTGTATTTAACAAAACGAAAGGAAAGAATTCATTCGTCAATATTTGGTCAAAAATGAAAACGCACAGTATATACAAAAAGGTCTCAAACAACTTGAAAATTATGTTATGAATATAGCTGCTGATTTCCATATTTACCCCTTAGTTTAGTGGTTATACCAAGTCTAACTTATATAGAAATGATTTCATTTGGATAATTGATTAATTATAATCTTAATAATTTGATTGATTTTCAGCAGTTATAAAATTATTATCTGTTTGAGAAAAAAAAAATACTGAATAAAAACATGGACTTAATATTCAAATACCAGAAGATTTGCAACTAATCTTAATTCCTTAAGAAAAATTTAAACTGTTTAATTTTCAAAATAAAAATGAAACATTCAGCTAATAATTTAACTTCTTAAATATTCGCGTCTGAAGGATCGACAAATTTATAAACACATGAAATGTTTAAATATAAAAAAACTGTCATTGCAACAAAAAACTAGAAAGACAATTATAGGCTCGCATGATAAAAAAATTATTGAAATGAACCCTACCAAAAAAAAAAAAATATAAATTGTGCTAAATCAATACGATTGTATACTTAATACCAAATTTAGTTTAGTTTGAATTAATATAATTTGTTTTTTTTTTTAATTTCTTGAATTAGGAATGTATTTCTATAATTTAAAATAAAATAATATGAATTGCTAACCTTAACAACGACTTTCCTTTCCAGTGGTTCTTCTTTTCAGCGGGAAATGAGGTGCAGGGTAGGTATGCCGTCGCGAGGGTAGGGTTCGAGAAAATCCGCTGAAGTCGGTTTCGCGTTGCGCGCGGTACGCGGTACCTTAGTTGATTTTGATTTTTCTTTAGCGTAGCTTTTTTCGGAATTACGTTAACGTAGTGTATTTTTCGGTACCGCGTCGGAAATTCTGGAACGCGAAGTAAAGATTGGATCTTTGCTATTGACTGGTTATAGGAAGAAATACGGAGTAACGTAAAGTAGGTTTCCTCTCCGTATGGTTTTGTTTTGTAACGCGTTTGAAAACGGGCATGTATAGGTGGCTGAATATTGTAAGTGAGCGTGACCCATTCGAAGACCCGCGACCGAAATCCTCTCCGATCTAGTTGGCCGACAAGCAGCCACCGCGTGAATGGGTTACGGTGCACGGATTGGTTGACCGGTTGGTACCGTCCGTTGGCACTTCTCAGACTTAACGTCTAGAACCGATGAGAGGTCGGTTCCGCGTTCGGACGTAGACATCAAATCATTACACAGGTTCCCCAGATACCTTGTCGCCATGATGTGTAATATGTTATACGGGAGATCATTTGTTGTAACTGATGGAAATCTGACAACAATGCGCGAATTCAAGGTCTTGAATGGTCTACAGCAGGGAACAGTTACTGCGCCCCTGCTTTTCTCAATATTCATTCACAAGCTTTTGAACAGCTTTGATTTTAATGTCTCGCCAACGCGATCATTGGTAGCGTTTGCTGATGATCTGATCATCTATACGGCAGACCGAAAAGCTACAATAGTTCAGAGCAATCTTCAAAAAATTTTCAATGATGTGCAGCTCTACACCGACAATTGGCGAATGAAAATCAATGCGCAGAAGTGCGAAACAATTTTGTTTCGGACAACGCTGCAGGGGGCCAGTCAAGACCTGAAACGTAATTGGAAGGACTTCCACATTATGGCTGGTGAGGGTAGTTCAGAACGGGTTCCATATAAATCCTGTGTTCGATACCTCGGTGTTCATCTTGATCAGTATCTGTACTATACTGAACATGTCAAAATCATGCTCAGTAAAGCACTAAAAGTAGTCATGGCCCTTCGGCGACTCTTTCATTCCAGATACATTGATCAAAAAGTCAAAGTTATTTGTTACAAGACCCTGGTTAGGCCAGTTTTGACATACGGATGCCAGATCTGGTACAACCAGAGTGCTAGTACAATGGAAAGATTAAGAGTTTTCGAAAGGAAATGTCTTCGTGCATGTACTGGTTTGTACAGAAAGCCTGAGACGGATTGGAAGCACTATATATCGAATAGAAAAATTTATCAAACCGCTCAAGTGACAAGAGTCGATATCTTCATATTGAAACTTCTTCCGAATCATATCGCAAGATCTGTAACTGTGAGTGAAAACCCTTGGATTTCACAGCCGTTCCACCCTACAGACGGGTATATTGTGACTTGCCTCACTACTGGCTTCGTTCCTCCAGAAGCATTCGTGTATTTGGACATGAATCGATATGTTTTTGATTCTGACGGCGTCCCAATCATATATCACATATATCGAAGGGCCACCGATAAGAAGATAAAATATCCTCCGAATCTGAGTTCACGAGACCAACAATTCCAATGGAGATACTCATTTGCTAGATTCGTTGAGGCTGGTCGAGCTGAGATGGAACAATCTAGGTATTGGTGGCTGAATGACAATGTCTAAATTATTCGTTTATTTTCTGTTTTTGTGCTTTTTCTCGTTACTTAGTTTTTTAGATTCATCTCATTATTGCTACATCGTATTGTTGTTTATTTGTATTATAAATTAGGTATAGGTTTCAATATTAGGTAACGTTTTCTTTTTTTTTTTTTGATTGAACTTATTTAGAATTAGGGTGTAACATATTAGGTATAGGATATAAGTTCATTGTTGTGTTAGTAGTATAAGTAATTTTTGAATAATGCTGGTTGGTTTTTTCACCTTTTTCCAATTGAATCAAAAAATATCTAATAATCTTAATTAATTTAAATTTGCAAGTGTATTTTTTTCATTAAATGTGTTTAACTGATAACGTATAAATTTAGAGAGCCATTCGGGCCATTAAGTTTTTTATAGTTTTATTGTTTGGAATTTGCTTTATGTTCTTTTAAAAATTTATAACGATTGGTATTAAATAAAGGGGTTTTTACTTTGACTTTGACTTTATTCTTCCTTTCTATGGTCGACCTTCTTGTCGCAAAGGCTTTGACTGAAACAAAATCAATATCTGGTGCAGCCTCCTTGAGCACCTGAAGACGATCGACCGTATCCTCTCCGCTGTCCAAACCCTTCAACAAGAAGGTCTGATTCTTTTCACTTTTTTGGGTATAGGTGAAGTGTGGAACCTCCCCAGAAATCAGCGCATCTTTGGCTGACTTGAAATCAACCAGTGATTTCGTCTTTATAGTTAATTTTTCGGCATTAACTCTTTTGATTTCGAAATTGGCCAGTTTATTTTCGGCTGCCAATAGCCGAACCATATCTTTCCCGGTTTGTCCGAACACGTTGATTGGCGGAACTTTTTCTGTCTTGTTGGAAGCTTTTTCAGAGGAACCAGCAGAACTGCGGGCTGGTTTTTTCTCCTTATTTTTGTTCTTTAAATATTGAATAAAATTAACGTCATTATCTTGATTAAAATTACCTCCGATGTTTTCTTCGATTTCCATATCTTCGGTTAATCCCTCCAGCGCTGCAAAATAATTTTGGCTCTCGTTGGTGCCACCAGCACTTAGAACTTCCTCTGGAATTGCTTGCTTTGTACTTTTCTTCGGCTTTGTTACCTGTTGCCATTGATTTTGTGGCTGCGTCTTTTGAGGCTTCATCCCTTTCTTGAAAAGATCCTTGAGAGACTGTATCTCTTGCCTTAGTTCATCATTTTCTTTCTGCAATTTGGCCATTTGTTGATTGTCCGCTATTATTTGCAGCTTGCACCCTCCATCTACGGAGTTTTCTTCGTTATGTTTTCTTTTGGTGATTATCGCCAGTTTCGTATTCGTCGTTTCCCCAGGTTGCCCCAACGGTGGGAAGCCGTCGGGCTCCTCCATACCAGCGGCGAAATTTTCTTTGTGAATTTGTTTTTCGTTAACAATCGAAGTAAAAATATTCGATAGAAATTTCCTGAGTCGATTACTTCGACAATATAAGATTTTTTCCGATAAAAATTAACTTCGGACTAACGTTTTTTAAAAAATTAATTTAATTTTTTAAAAAAAGGTGTAAACTCCATAGTTGATGTCAATGGAGTATTGAAAGAATTACATAATAATCAGTTAAAATTGTATAAATGTTTGTAATTTTAGTGTTTCGCTTGATATGAGCATACGCTCAACAACAAAAACGCGGAGGGTGTAATGATTCATGATTATACAATCTTACCTAGAACAATAATTAATTAATTTACTTTTTGGTCGATACACTTTGGCTGGACATTCGGCCAAACTTAGGTTTCATTTGCGGCATAGAAGCTACGCTTCGGTGCAAGTCCAATTTGGCCAGATTTATTCGGGCTAGACGACACTAAGGTAAATTCTCTAATTTGATTTTTTACATATAATTCTATGACTCAATAAAACTCAATAAAGTACTCGTGCAACTATCGTCTCCAGAATTCGAGTTTGAGGTGGTTGATTAGCTTCCAGCTGGCATGGAGACCTCCGGTGACTGGCTCTGCGCGATCATCCACCGTGGCTAAGAGGGGTTCTCCGATGAGAAAGTGTGCTGGAGTTAAGGCTGCCAAATCATTGGGATCGTTTGAGATCGGAGTCAGTGGTCTAGAATTGAAGATAGCCTCCACCTCAACCACCAAAGTATGCAGCTCCTCGTAGATGAGAGCCGCCGACGAAACGCCTCGAAGTATCAAATTTTTGGCTGATTTGACAGCCGCCTCCCACAAGCCGCCAAAATGAAGCGCGCGTGGAGGGATGTCGTTACTTCTTGGTGCGCTTCGGTGGAATATAATGAGGACGACTATTCTGATAGCTGGTTATGAGCTCCCACAAAGTTGGTGGCGTTGTTGCAAAAAAAGTTTCAGCAGTGTCCTCGTCGTCCCCTGAAATGTTTGAGAGCACTGAGGAATGCCTGTGTGCTTAGGTCCCTGACTAGCTCCAGATGCACGGCCTTTGTAGCGAAACAGCAAAATACGGCTAGGTACCCTTTTGCGGTCGGGTACCTCTACCTCGGTAATGGATCATCATAGGCCCAAAGAAATCCACGCCGGAGTTGATGAACGGACGGGCTGGCTGAATACGTGCACTCGGCAGGTTTCCCATGACTTGTGAAAACAGCTTAGTCTTGACACGGATGCACCCCACGCACCGTTGAACGATCGATCTTGTGACTTGTTTTCTTCGAATTGGCCAGAACCGCTGTCTAGCGGTAGCGAGCAGTGTTTGCGCACGTAGATGGCAGTCGTCGCGACGGATGTCCATCATCAGCAGTCTGGTGAACCGATGCTTGAACGGTAATAAAACGGGATGTTTGACGTTGAACGTGATCTTGGCAGCCTCCAGCCTCCCACCGACACGGATTATGCCCTTTGGATCCAGGAATGGCGCCAGTCCCACCAACAGACTGCCTCTCCGACCTGATGTCCAAAAGTTCCCAGTTAAAAGTTTGTGATTGTACATACCTCCAGGGCTGTGGATAATTCATCACTCATAGGCGCTTGATTTGTCAGTTGAGATTGCTTTGACGGCCGGGTTGAGACCACAGATAAACCGCATCATGCAGGCCACTATGCGCTGCAGCCTCTTGAAGGAGTTTCCGTGTTGGATCTGCTGAATAAAGTGTGTTTCAGAAGCCTCTGCCGCTGCCATAGCGGTCTTGGTCCGTTTCGTCTCCAAGTCGCAAGGGCCCCCACTCCGATACTCGGAAGGCCAAACTGATTCTGCCCTGGATAAAAATGGTGGTCCTTGCAACCACATACTACAGCGGCTCAATTCAGCCGGCTCCATCCCATGTGACAGGATGTCAGCTGGGTTGTCTTCAGACGCTACGTGTCGCCATCGGTCCGGCCTTGAGAGGGTTTGTATGGCCGAGGCCCTCTTCACCACAAAGGTATTGTACGATGATGCATTAGATTTACTTGAAAAACCTCCTGCAGTTTGAGCGCTGTCTTAACTCGTCTTGTGAGCTCAGCACCTAGTTTCGCCGCACACAATTTCAAGCGCGGAACAGTAAGTATTTTGATCGGGGCCATTCTTGACTTGGCGCACAGGAGCCTGACGACGACTTGACCACTCCTCAGGGTTGACCACATGTATATCGCTGCGCCATATGCCCATTCGGAGGCATCACAAAACGAGATAATCGGGCCTACTGCAATGATGGCAGACCACTGCGGAAATCGGACCACTGGGTATGGATCCCCACTGGTAATGCTGCATCCCAGTCCAATTCCAATCGCCATAACTCCTGCAAGAATAGCTTGGCTGCTACTATCACAGGGGCTGAATGCCCAATGGATCGAACATTCTGGCTATATCAGATGCCATCGTCCCCTTTGGAGAACTTCGCATCGGTTGGATCCAGGTTGATTTGGATCTAGAACTCGTCAGTCTTCGGACGCCAGATCACTCCTAACGTCTTCGTGTAAACTACTGCAGTCCAGCTGGACCTGTTGGTCCTCAGGTTTAATCTGCTTCAACAATAGAGGATGGTTGGCACTCCATTTGCGCAAATGCATACCTGCGCTCCAGAGTATGGTGCATAGCTCCGCCTGTTTGCAAAGTGCCTCCTCTAAGCTGTCTGCCCCGGTCATGACGTCGTTGATATAGCAATCCTCCAACGCGCTGCTGCCCAGGGGACCCTTCTGCTGATTCTCTTGTGCTAGAACCTGTAGACATTTTGTAGCTAGATACGGGGCACACGTTGTGCCGTAGGTTACTGGTTGCGTTGAACTATTTCTCCAAATTAAGCCATGGTACCGACGATTTCTGGATAGAGCATTATCTGCCGATACATCTTCTCGATGTCAGCGGTGAATACGAAACAAGGCATTCTGAAACGCAGGAGTATCGTCATCCTGGACAGTAGGCCCTGTATGAAGGACATCATTCAACGAAACGTTTGTGCTCGTCTTACTGGATGCATCGAAAAGCTTGGTTGTACTGCTGTCGAGGTTTCAGGACACAATCATGTGGAAGGAAGTATCGTAATTCCTCCCGCTGATGCGACGTCACCTCCTCCATATGCCCAAGCCGAATATACTCCTCCATGAAGTCCTTGTATGGAAGTCTTAGATCAGGGTTCCTCTCCAGTCGACGATCAAAGGCAATGAATCTGCGAGTTTCCACCGCTTGGGAATCATCTAACGTCTCAGTACCCTTGCTGAATGGGGGTTTAACCAAGAAACGGCCGTCGTGACGTTATATCATTGTCTGATAGAAATGTGTTTCGCAAGCCTTTTTAGCTAACGTAAGCTTGTGCTGCAGAACCTGTACTTCCCCGGCCTCCCAAAATGGCTTGATAAGCTGATTTATCAGGCTATCTTCTGCCAGGATGCCGCATGTCACGAAAGACACTTGAGGTGTGATCACTCTTCCGGCTACAATCCACCCTAGGAGCGTGTTCTGGAGCACTGGGAGCCGTGGGCCCAACTTTATTTGTCCAGTGGCTAGGACCTCGTAAAAGTGTTTGGCACTCAGCAACATGTCGATGCGCTCCGTTCGGTGGAAGTCTGGATCTGCCGACCTTATGTTTTTGGGAATGTGCCATCTCGATATGCTCAAGTTCTGAGACGGTTGCGGTGATATAATTTTGTCCATGACATAGACTTCCAACTGCGCGGCATATCCTGATAATCTGGATCTTAGGCCGAGGTTCACCTTATGGTTTGCCTTCTCAGTACTACCGTTTACCCTTTCAATGAGGGCAAGGTGTGGTGTTGATGATAAACTCAATTTTTTGATGATTCTTTTGGTGACTAGGTTTATTTGTGAGCCCGGATCAAGCACAGCTCGACAATCCGTCGTCTTTCCATTGCTGGTGATCAGCCTGACGTCGGCTGTGCCCAGAAGTACATGTCCTCGGGGTCGGGGCTCCATCAGAGTCGTTAAAGCGAGCGATGGCGGTCCTGCATTTGTTTGCGGTTTCGAGTCTTGATTCGGCATTGTCATGCTCCAGGATATCGTCTTGGTCTGTTTGGGCTTGTTGTCTCCAGGTAGATGTAGCAGGGTGTTGTGATTCTTGGAACACTGCAGGCCGCGCAGCTGGAAGCCTGATGTCCATCTCGAAGGCAATTCACGCACAGCTTCTTAGCGCGAACGAAACTTAGTCTCTTCGCAGCAGTGATCCTGAGGAAATCCGGGCAGGAGCGGCGGCCACGGTTGACTTGGTGGCATTCCTACGGTTGATCTCCGGTTCCTTTGGTTTATGGCCGAGTGTCTCGAGGGCCTGGAAACGCGTTTCGATGAAGTCCAACAAACTCTTCAAGAGTGGTAGCTCGCGCAGGTTGGATAAAGATTGTTCGTATGAGTCGCTAGATCCAATTTTCGGATTAGCACATGTAGCAGCAACGGATCCCAGACACTTGCAGGTTCTCCAGGCCTCTAAGACATGGTCGTGTCATGTAGAGCCTTTATTGCTGCCACTGATGGCCTTTCATTAGCATGAGATGGCTGACTCATCAAATTGTTGATGAGCGTCGCTACCAATAGTCGCCGGTTGTTGTACCTTTCCTTCAAGGTTGTCCAAGCCGCCTCGTAGTTGTCATCCGACAATGTAAAATTTCGAATCAAAAGCTCCGCTTTTCCAGTGAAACCAGCCTTTGAGCTACCATAGCTTTTGGTCCTTGGACATTGGTGGGCTATACACCATTTGCAGGAACAAGTCGTGCAATTGTTGCCAATGTAAATAGTTCCCATCGAAGGTGGGGAATTTTATTTTCGGCAGAGGCATGGTAAGAGGAGTGACGGGCAGAGTCGTTGAGGCAGGCTGAGTTCATCCATTTTCGATTCCAGACGTACGACCCAATTTTGGGTAAGCTCTTCAAAATCCACACGCTTCAGGATCATCATGGAGCTCGGCGATCTACAGATGATATTCATCCAGCTGTTGCCAACCTCGTTAGAGGGTTATGAGTTTACTCCTGCACCAGGTTGATGATCCTCCTCAACGAGCCTGCCATGACTTTGTAGCGACGCAGCATCCTGACCACACTGGCATCTCTTGGTGCTGAGGCTTGTGCAGTGCAGTCCTTGTCCTCGCTATCCTGAATTTCGAGCTATTTTGGTGACTGTTCCCCGGTTGGCGTGTCCACGTGTGTTTTGGCACGCATTTGATCGCGGAAGTGTTGCTGGTAACGAAGGTAGTTGCCTTTGGTAGTGTCGTATATATGTTGTGTGAAATACTCGTGCGACGGAGCGACCTCCGGTAGGGATCGGATGTGACTATCGCCTAGTTCAAAATCCTCCCACGCGGCCTCCAGTCGCCACAGTCGCTCCGCATAATACCCGGCTTCCTGCTTCCTTGAAGGCGTTTCCTTCTTGTACTTTGAAATGACGCCTTCGACGATTCGAGCCAATCCTTTTAGGTCCTCGGTCAGGCGATCCACATTCGCCATCGCGTAGAAAGTCGCAAAGCGGCCGGAAACAGAAAGCGCGGAAACGCCACGACACTACACAAAACATCACACAGCACTTCACGACCTGTTCACCGAGGAAAAAGATTTATTTAGTTATGTATGGCAAAATAAATACCAAGTGCATCTCGCCATGGCCTCCAAATGTTTGCGCCGGGACTCTTTTTTCCCGAACTTTGATTTTATTATTTTTTTTTTTTACATTACAAACCAATTTTTATTTCATCAACCAAACACTAGAATTTAAATAAAATGTCGATATACAATATTTCTATTGAATCTACCTAACCTAACGACCCAACCAACAATTTAACAATGAATAAACTTTTGTTTCAAAGTTTTGACTAATTAAAAAATGAATGAAAAACGGGTTGCTCGATTGATAAAAATAAAAATGTGGTATTCGAAACTTAAAGTATTTTCGCTTTGTGGCGAATTGAATTTATATTTGGAGAATCGAATTAAAATGATGGATCAATTGATAAATCAATCAAATAAATCGAATTAATTACGAATGGGCTAATTATTACAGTGCTAATTAACCTTAAATAACTATGTAAGTTGATTGAAGCGTTGATGTTGCCGGATCAGGCCATGATGGGCGCTCAGGGGTGTCAGGAACTCAACAAGTGAAGATCTTTCTTTTTCGTGTTAATTCAGAAGTCTATCGATTGTTACAACATGTTCATCAACAAGAGATAAATTTTTGAAAGGGCAGATCACTTAACCCCAAATTTAATAAACGCTACGTTGCATGATTGTAGTGTTCGGAGAAGGGTTTTAATTTAGTTCCTCTGTAAGTGTTTACATCCAAGTTCTCCTTCGGCCTCACCTCCGTGAATTTCACCAGCCCATCTGACAGTGCCGCGCAAAAAAACCTCCAAAATTGATATGCCTATTTTGAGAGCGGTTTTGGCTGATATTACTAATACTTGCTTATATTTATGTTAATTAGAATTCCGCGAAAATATACGACTGGAATTGTTTGATATACACACAACCTATACCGAAGATATTAGAAGAATTCCTTACTTATGACGCATCAAATGCTACTAGAAGCTGGTTAAAGGAAGCACATTGCTGCAAGATTAACAACTAATATATAAGTGGACAAGTCTTCTACTATTTGTTGGATGCTTTACAAGTAGTCGATTTAGAAGCGTCTTAATTTTATAAAGCTGATTTATATTTTTAAAATTTAAAATTATAAATTTTGATTAAGTATTATGATTTAAAGAATTTCGCTGTTATTTGTCTAAGCAAAGTCGAAGGGTAATCAAATAAAGAATGCGGATTTAGAAGAAAATTATGATGAAACCAACTAAATGTATTGTCTAACCGTAAGATTGAAAAATGTGAAACATATAATTCTTTGAATAATCTTACTGTATATTCTCCATTTGATTTCACAATGATAATGCATTTGTGTAAATTTGCCTTGAATTGCTTATTTAGCAGAAAAAAATCAGATCCATTAAAACGATACCGAGTCATTTTTTATAATTTCCTAAACTGTTTTAAACTATAATTTAGAATATGTTGATATAAAATGTCCAGTATCTTTCTGTTTTTACATTTTTATTTAAAAACAATATCAGATACTTTATTGAAGAATCTACAAAAAATTAAGTGCTGATAGACACTTTATTAAGTGTAGAATTCTAAGTCAGAGCTAACGCTTTGTATATATTTATATAGACTTCATTTTAGAATTTCCGAATTTGATGCTAATTGAAAGTATGTATTTCATTATTTTCACTACTCTACTTATGTAAATAAACTGCTGAAGAAGTACTGCATAGTTCCTTGGTGAAATTTGAAACTATGAAAGGGTTACTTGAAAGCTGTATTCTTCCCTCAAACCTTTAACATTAGGTCACTTTTTTTAGGGTTTTGTACTAAAATACAAAACCCTATTGCAATCACGACCTGTGTCCGTCTGTCCTTCGGTCCGTCCGTCCGTCTGTATGTCACAGCACTTTTTCTCCGAAACTATAGAGACTACAGCAATGAAACTTTGTAGAAAGGTCAGAAGTGGTGACCTCTTGAAAGTTCAAGGGTGGAAAAATTTTTCAAAGGCGTTTAAGGGGGGTCTCCCCATATAGGGAGGTGACCCCTCAAAAAAAATTTCACCATTGGTAGTCGAGTAGGGTGTCATTGGAAAGGTCTCAATGAGATCTTTTCAGAACAAGTCTTAAAACTGCCTTATTGTTACCGAGGGGGACAGGGGAAGGGGAAATGTACGAACTTTTCGCGTACCCCCCCTCGCGATTAGACACCTTCCATCTGAAAAATCTGAAATAAATCATGAATGTAGGCCTTCATGAGTACAACAACAACAAATACATGAGAAGTCGAAATTCACTCAACTTTGTTAGTAATAGTATGATCTATCGATTTTGTGTTTTCTTGAATAAAATCTAAACGGTACCTTTAAACTCAACAAAATGACTATTTATAAGATTGATCTTTTCTGAAAGTTTCATAAACATCGAATAGTAGTATTAGCTAAACTTTTTTTTTAATTGGATCATTTCACCCTTTTCACATCAATTTAATGTAAATCTATACGACAAATTTGCTCTACATTTGAAGCTTTATCTAACGTCGCGCGGATATCGATCACTCTTTCGGATGGCTCCGATAGCTTTTTAAATTACTTTTTATGGAATTGTTTGCAGCTACATATAAATGAGTTGCATATTTTGAATAATAATTTTTCTGAAAAATTATTAGAGAAGAAAAATGTTAGAAGAAGGTGGTTTCGACGTGTGCACTAATTCTCCTCAGGCCATCACACTTAGATACACACCGGTGATGGCGACCACCATGCTCAGAGGTGAGGGAGTAAATTTTTAATTTTTCTACTAATGCAAACTCAATATGTTTTTTGTATCTGCAAGTTATATTCAAGGTAAATTTCTCTTGTAAGTACTTGTATTAGCTAAACTTTTTTTTTAATTGGATCATTTCACCCTTTTCACATCAATTTAATGTAAATCTATACGACAAATTTGCTCTACATTTGAAGCTTTATCTAACGTCGCGCGGATATCGATCACTCTTTCGGATGGCTCCGATAGCTTTTTAAATTACTTTTTATGGAATTGTTTGCAGCTACATATAAATGAGTTGCATATTTTGAATAATAATTTTTCTGAAAAATTATTAGAGAAGAAAAATGTTAGAAGAAGGTGGTTTCGACGTGTGCACTAATTCTCCTCAGGCCATCACACTTAGATACACACCGGTGATGGCGACCACCATGCTCAGAGGTGAGGGAGTAAATTTTTAATTTTTCTACTAATGCAAACTCAATATGTTTTTTGTATCTGCAAGTTATATTCAAGGTAAATTTCTCTTGTAAGTACTTGTTGTAGTGAATAATTGATTTTCATTATTGTCCGTGAAGGACTGCAGCGATGTTCTGCTGCCTCGGCAGAGGAAGGTGTTGATTCCTGCCGAGAATGCCCTCGTCCGGAGACGCGTGAATGCGCTGGCAGGCTAGCATTGCGGTGTCGTGGGGCGGGTTCGTTTCCCCGGCACGAGGACTCACTACAAAACATTTCGCATTCACGAATTGCTTGCAGAGTTCGAGAGGACGACCGAAGTCGCAAATCAGTAGATAACCTCCACGAAGGAATTACGACTTGTTGCGAGAACAAGTGCAACCTGACAAGAAAGACTAATTTGGGGTTGACCTCATCTTTACCCAAATACATTCAGGGCCCACAAATGAAAGAGGGGCAACCGGGTGGTGGTGGAGCCCCTTCATGCCCACCCAACCGGAATAAATCCAATGTTAAATCGTTGAGGTGGCCAGGTATTCCTCTTCTGAGTGGAAAACTCATACAACTTGAATTATATGAGCTTTCCCATCAGAAGGGGAGTACCCCGGTGACCAATTTATGTCATAGAATTATACAATGGAATTGCATAACTTTATGCCATAAAAAGGCACTTGGCTTGGGCCACTCAACCCATTAAGTCACCTGAAATAAAAAGGATTAAATTGTACCCGGTGACTGGCTCATATTTTGAGGGGGAAGCCTGCCACCGTACCGGGTCCTATACTCGGTCAGAACAACCGGAAGGGAAAAGACCAATTTCCTAGTTTAATTCTTCATTTTTTATTTTTCTTTCGGTTTGGTTATCACAAAATAATATAAGCTTCTCCACGACAAACCAAATTTAAGAAAGATAGAACGATTACGAGTATTAAATAAATTATTGCTGATAAGATACTCGTATATCGGATATACTTTGAATAATTATATAAGAAAAAAATATTAATAAATAAATTAAATCAAAAGGACTCACCGCATGATCCGTCGAGCGCTCGATGGGTGCTGGATACGTCCTGAAAATCTTCGTTTTTGGTTAGGTTAAACACTATAATGTACTTCGATAATGGTTTAAGGTCGAATAATTCACCTATCACTATAAAAGTTCTTTGGCCGAATGCCATTCAAAATTTAGTAAGCAAATCACTTGAAACGGGCGCTAGTGTGAATCCGTTTTCAAGAATTGTTCGTAATTCTTCTCATCCATAAGTTTATCAATTTCTGAAGTTTCGCTGCGCTTCACTTTGAATAACCAGTCTTTTCATAGCACGATGTATTTCTTGACCCTGGGGTATCCTCAACTGATATGTTCTTGTCTACCACAGTTCCTGACACAGGAGAATATAATTCACTCGCTAGCGGTGGGTGCAGAACACAAAATCATTTCGATGATTGTGGGGCCAGTTGAATACGCTGCAACACGAGGAACTGTCGATCCGATGCGCTTTGAATGCCAGGAATGGCGAACGTGTTTCCGTTAACCAGCTCGTCCCAGACAATGATCAGTAGAGCGGGGGGGGTTGCCAAAGCCTTGAAAACGAACCAAACGCGGCATCCGCTAATTAGTACTGCTCCAGTGCTGGTTCTTCGGACGGATTGAAATCGTCATCGAAATGGGGCTTGGGTATTGTATGCGTACGAGTAGTTATCAATCGCTGTAATCACGGCAGACCATGGCGTAATTGCGGCTTGTCCTCAATTCAAATGGCGTTGGGTACCCGTATTTATCCTTGCACTATCAACACCGTGATTGCATTGAGAAAGTTTTGGTCAGCTCTAGGTGCACGGCGACTGGTAATAATTAATAGAAAAGTTCACATCACCAGAGTATTCCCCGCAAATTTCAATTGTTGGCTGTTTCGACTCACCAATAAGTTCGTAAACACACTCTCTTATTTTAAAATCTATCACGCGCGCAGATAACAGATATTTGTTCTTCGCACATCACGGATATTTTTATTTTATAGTTACAAATAGTTTTAGATTAAGTTTATGTTGGATCGTCATTTGAAGTGTTTGCACGTTATGAAAATGATTTAATACACATGCCTTGTTTTAAATACTAGTGTGCACTATTTTAATTTTTAATGATAATTTTAGTTTAATTGTAGGTAGGGTTGCGTTTGGGCCAATAAAAGTTTAATATATTAATTAATTGGTTAAGAACTTAATGAACTTGTTATGTCCCGCCGAATAAACAGATACGACATTGTATAACTTGTATAGAATGCTTATCGCCTCCTCAGGATTCACCACTGAATCATTCCGCAAGGTTCCGGAATCCTTCACGTCTTCCCGCTAGATTCGTTCTTGCTAGTTGCCTGATAAGAGGTTTTAGCCTCGTGATGACTTGATCCTTTGCTATCGGAAATAATTGGAAGTGAAGATGTTTCTGTATTTTGTGATTCTCTAGGAGTATCACATCTGCTGGTTGATTGGTAATCGTGGTCTAGCACCGTGTTATCTACAGATTTCTTTCCCGAAGTACGATTACCGCGCGTTTTGCAATAGTAACTAAGTAGGTTAGGCTTATTTTGCGTAGTAGACAACTGTGCAGCTAAATGATTTGATTGTTGCTGTTCGGTTGCTTTACCGAAGATTTGGTTTGGAGGCTCCTCGTTTTGAGATATTGTTGGATTTCCAACGACTGTTGCAGCACTATGTTCCTTTCCAACACGAACGTTATTTACTTGCTTTGATCGATGTCTGCCGTAAGTTGTGGGCTGGGGTACTGAAGTCGTCTGAGGTTCGCGATCGTGTTCTAGAAGCTACACAATCCGTTTGGACGAGTTGTTTTTCTTCTTACTTGAATCCTTCTGGTGAGATTTATCGTGTTCTCGATTAGTGTTATTATCGGATGGGTTCTGGCGAGGTCTCTTGTGACTTGAATGTGTCGGTAAATCTTCACAACTTGGCAACGAGTTTCGGTCCGATATCCGTTTTCGTTCAAATCTTTTGGGGTGCAGGATTTGGTGATTGAGATTTATACGACCTAATAGATCCACTCGTGTTGGTCCTATTTTCTAACAGGCGTTGTTGTCGCCGTCACTGTGTTGCCAACGTTACACAAAGAGTCGGTGTTGGCTTCGTTATGTGTCGATTTTGTTCGTAGACTTCGCGAGTTTTTCCCGATTTGTGTTTTTGCTACTATTTTGGTGGCTATTGTAATGTGAATGGCTACTGGAAGCTTGTGAACCTGGCGCCGTGGTCGTGTTGCTACGATGCCCCTCCGTCGCTGCCGAGAGCAATTGATTGTTAACGGGTTCGGCCATAGACGACACTTAACCGTTCACTCTATGTCACTAATCATGCCCCTGAAGCGAATTTTTCCTGTCCTTGTCCTATTTAATGTTTTGATTATACCGAAAATTGTGGGGGAGAAGGGAGTTGATCGATGTGAACAACACTAGTTCCAATGTCTAGGGTACCCTTTTTTTATATGCCGTTTGGGTAAGGTGACTGTGGCAGTGTGCGTAATTTCTACTCGAATTATTTATCAACCAAAATATTGACCGCACTACAAACGCAACCGGAATTTCCATCAAATTTCGCCGTTACTAATTGGGTTTTTATTTGTTCGCAACGATGCGACAATAAAGGAAATCAATACTCACAAAAAGTTGCCATACAAATAACAGTAGAGTTCACATTTCGCATTGCACACATACTCCCTATCCCGACGTATCTTGATTCCGGAAGTGCTTTTGATACATGAAGGAACTCCAATGAGGGGTAGCTTATAATATGAACACATTCTTGGCCCTTGATAAGGAAAAATAAATCACTGGTATTATTCCATGCTATTTCACTAACCTGTTATAATGTTTCACAATAAAACTGTCTATTGCGGCATTTAGAGTTTCGTTCTCCATTTGGTTGGTTTGCCGCTGCTTCGTAAAATTGAATCGAGAATTCGAAAATATCTACACCTCAGAACAGATATTTTCCCAAACAAAATAGCCCAATTTCCCAAAAATTCCGATGGAAGCAATATTTAGGCGCGAAAGACTTGACAAACGTTGCCGTCAAGTCTAGAGAATTAACGAACACGAATTTTCTCGAAATCTTCACAAGACCTTCGACATCATTGAGTCACCACTATTTTCTATTCAAACTCAACGCCGATAATAAATAACTAAACAAACCAATCGATCACGATATTCTAACACTCAAGTATGCTATTGAAATTCCCGCCAAAATATCGCGAGAACAGTTATCTGCACTGTACTTCGCGCTCGTATCGAGATTTTTCCAGTTACACCGACTACGGGTGCGAGCAAGCTCCCCAATAGGCAAAAAGAATGAAACAGCGGCAAACCATCGAACCAACACACTTTGCAAACCGTTCTCTCGCTCGTTCACCCACACTTGTCTAGGACTAGCCAACATTCTTATGACACTTAAAATTATTTTGAACTCGCTATCAGCGCTAGAAATCAGATTTCTAATTAATTCCCTGAGGCAATTTTCATTTCTTCACTGAATAATGTCCATTTGTGTTTAACACAACACGCAAGTCTGATTGCCCCGGCAATCTGCCTAAAACACTTAACTACTCGCAACGGCACCATACCAGCGGACGTGTGTCCGTCACTATTTTGCTTTCGCCTAGTGTGTACCGTACGTACGTGACGGTTGAGGTATGCTAATGTCGGACCGTACGAAGAACAGGAACATTATTTTTCACAGCTTGAAATAAAATTTACGTAGATCGATACGCGAAAGTGTCGAAATTGCAAAAACATTATATTATTCACTCGGACTCCGCGGAGTATGTCGATAGCTCCCGACAGCAGAACTTTCGTCACTCCCGTTGGTATACTGAGAATGAACACACTAATTAAAACTATTAGCGAAAGCCTTTTAATGATAAATGTGAATAAACTTTCGAAACAAACTAGAACGGAAAGTCTTCTAACCCGCAGTAAAAGCCAAACGCGACAATAGAATTAAAATCCCGCGGACACCACGCTCAAAAGCAATGGCTGTTTGTTTCGTACTGCTCTGCCTGCTCGTGTTTTGCCGCCGCGCGCACACTCCGGCGCTCGTCAGTGCAATCATTTATTTGTTACACTCGCGCATGCTGTGTTCAATGCACTTAAAAATAGCGAGTCATTTTCAAAAACATCAGCTATTAAATTTTGATATTTTTGATGCACCTTCACATATTCTCGACAAATTGAATGTGAATATTTTCACCTTTCAGCGTAAATATTGTTTCAATGCCCTCCTTTTTGATATGATCGAGGAACATTTGTTTGAGCATATCCTGCCATCGATCTGGTATGGGTTTCAGGAGGACGTACATATTCCGTAGATCTTTTCGTTTCTCTTGTGATACCATATCTTTGCATTCAGAATAAAGGAAATCAAGATGGTCATTTATAAATCGCTCTTCACACTCCTGACCTCTTCAGTTACTACAGGGCAGCTAATTTTCTCGCGATCCCAAGGCAATGCGGATTGCGAAAAAGGAGCTGAAGGATGTTTCTGTGTATCATGGGTTGGCTTCGGCGTCGGGACTAGAGATGACGGACACTAAGAGAAAAACACAATTGACAGACGGACGGACTGACTTATATCTATGTTTGCTCGGAAGTATACAACCTTGCGCGTTTTATGAAAATATATGCGGACGGACAAACAGACGTGCCTAATTATCTATCGGCGCAGGTCTTTCGCGTGGTATACCCCCACTTCTTTTCCCGATGGATCCGTTATCAAGTAACGGTTAGGTCCCATTACCTTCTTTATGCGGCTTTTCAAGAATCGCCTGTCCAGCTTGGCGTTGTAATGCCCCGCGGCGTCGCTTTGGCGGAAATTTCGCCGAAAAACTTCATCTCCTTCTTTGAAATTAGCAGATCGTGACCGGAGACTGTACTGCGCTTCATTTGCACTACCTGCGGCCTTAATCTTCCGTCCGATTTGTTGGCGGAGGTCTCCTAAACGTTCGTGGGGCTCCAGCGCAACGACGGGGTCTCCCAAACACTTTAATTGCCGTAACAGTCGGTATGATTTACCGTGGCAAATCATGTGCTGTCCAAAGGCGGCAAAGTAAGGGGCGACACCGGTGACGGAGTGATACGAGGATCGCAGGGCGCATGTGATGGCAGACAATCGACGATCCCAATCCTTTTGAGATGGGTGGACGTAGGAACGGATCGCGGCCAATAGGGTGCGGTTCAATCGTTCTGATGCGTTGGACTGAGGAGAGTATATGGGCGTCAGTTGGTGTTCAACGCCATACTGCTCAAGTAGGCTCTTAAACTGCCGAGACCGGAACTGT
This sequence comes from Odontomyia ornata, assembly GCA_963969285.1. Taxonomy (NCBI): domain Eukaryota; kingdom Metazoa; phylum Arthropoda; class Insecta; order Diptera; family Stratiomyidae; genus Odontomyia; species Odontomyia ornata. The sequence goes on from OZ017739.1 coordinate 255,573,747, forward strand.
ACTCCATTATCTGAGTACACACTCTCTGGAACACCGAACACATGGAATACCCGGTTCTCTAAGAATTTCACGATCGATGGAGTTGTGAATTTACGGATAGGTTCCACCATTGGGAACTTTGAGAGCTGATCTAGAACGACTATAGCTCCGATGTGTCCCATGGAAGACCGAGGATATGGACCGAGTAGATCGATGTATAGACGCTGGAACACGCGTTCTGGAACGTTGAGTTGACCCATAGGAGGTCGAAGAGGCTGGTTGGGCGCTTTGGTGCCTTTACAGGTCTCACAGGCGCTCACGTAGTCTTTGACCTGGGATGCCATTTTAGGCCAAAAGAAGTATTTCTTGAGTCGCCGTAAAGTCCGACCGTAACCTCCGTGGGCACTTAAAGGATGGTCATGTGCGCGGAGGATCAGATGTTGTGTCATTTCCTCCGGTACCCAGAGTTTCCAAGACTCTTCTTCCTGCCATGGATCACCAGTGGCGTATTCGTTTCGTCTATACACATAGCCGTCTATTACCTTCAAATCAGGCAGCTGTGTCTGTTGGGTCGCTATGGTTTGCCTCAACTCTTTGTAGCTATCTGATTCGAAATGTGGGCTGTCCAAATCTATTTCAATGGGGTCCTCGTCAATTATTGTTATTTCGGCTCCCTCTGGGGAAAACATCCGTGAGAGAGTGTCGGGTACGATGTTCTGGGTTCCTTTCCGATGTTTGATGGAGAATTTGAACCCTTGCAGTTTAAGAGCCCATCTGGCGAGGCGTCCACTTAAATCTGCCTGGTTCATCAACCATTGTAGTGACGCGTGGTCCGTGATGATCTCGAATTGGTGGCCCTCGATATAAGCTCGAAATTTCTTCACAGCCATTACCGCTGCCAAACATTCTTGCTCGGAAACAGTATAGTTTCTTTGGGCCGAATTCAGCTTATTGGACATGAAGGCGATGGGAGCTTCCTCTCCTTCATCGGTCAATTGCACCAGCACGGCTCCTACTCCATGTTGACTTGCGTCACAATGAATGGAGAAGGGCTTCGTGAAGTCGGGGCTGTGCAAGACAGGAGCTGATGTGAGGGCTTGTTTAAGCTCTTCAAATGCCTTTCGGCTGAGTTCAGTCCAAACGAACTTCCCTTTCCGCAACATGTCTGACAGGGGCGCTGAAACTGTTGCATAATTCCGAACAAACCTTCGGTACCAACCGCACACACCAAGGAAACGTCGTAGCTGCTTCACAGTTTTTGGTAAGGGGAACTCATCAATCGCACGAGTTTTGTCTGGATCCGTTTTGATAGTGCCATGTCCTATGAGATGGCCTAAGTATCGGACTTCTTTCATGACAAACTTACTTTTCTGTACGTTGATGGTGAGTCCCGCCTTACTGATGTGCAGGGCTACTTCTTGTAGGAGTAGGAGGTGTTGATCGAACGTTTCCGTGATGAGTAACAGATCATCAAGGTACACGAACACTTGGTGTTTTAGGTGAGGTGGGATGACCTTGTCCATCAACCGAGTCATCGTTTGCGGCGCGTTACACAGGCCAAAGGGCATTGTGACGAACTGATATAATGGTCGTCCAGGCACTGTGAAGGCGGTCTTGTCCCTCGAGCCCTCATCGAGTGGAATTTGCCAGAAGGCGTCTTTTAGGTCGAGACTGGTGATATAATTGGCTTTCGGCAGTCTCCCTAGTATTCCATCGATGAGTGGAAGGGGGTACGCGTCCTTGATGGTAACCGCGTTTACCTTACGGGCATCAAGACAGAGGCGGACTTTACCTGGCTTTACAACCAAGGTTACCGGTGAGGACCAGGCACTTTGGGACTCCTCTATGACCCCTAACTCGAGCATCCTATCTAGTTCCGCATACACCAATTTCTCCATGGCCGGCGAGATGGCGTAGTGTCTCTGTTTAATCGGTTTACTATCGCCAACGTCGATGGCGTGTGAGACTAGGGTGGTGCGGCCAAGGCCTTGGGTAGCGTACGATGGGAAAGCAGCAATGGATGCTTCCAGGCGTTGCCGTTGGTTAGGCGTCAGGTCATGCCTATCGGGAGTAGAAGTGATTTCGTTGACATTTCTGGTTTTTAAAGACAAATCGGTGAATAAATCGGAGGCCAGTCCAAAGCGAAGGACGAAATCGACACCAAGGTATACATTCTGAGTCAAAGACGGGATAATGTAGAACGTAATATCCTTCGTCTGACCCCTGAACGTCACGGGTGTTGTTAGTTTACCTCGTATAGGGTGTTTGGTGCCATCAGCTGTACTGATTTCAGTGCGCCAGGATTTAATCAAGTTCGGATATTCTTGGAGCACCTTCGAGCCAAAGCTCGAGGCAAGACAACTGATACTGGCACCCGTGTCGATCAATGCAAACACGGTCTCGCCCAACACTTTAATTGGATGATAAGGTCTGATCTCATTCTCAGCAACCTCCGAGATGTTACAAGAGTTTACAGTTTGACGGCAGATGCGCACTCTCTTGCGGAAATTCCGCCAACGACGGGTTGACCATTTTGTCGTGCGCGGGCGGGAAGTGACTACTTCGGAAGCAAATATTCGCTCTCGAGCCACCCGATATTCCTGCAGTCGAACATGATAAGGTTTTAGAGTGCGTACTTGAGGCTGCCGCGGTTCTTTTGGCAGTGACTGCGATGGTCGTTTTAATATTGTCGTTGGTGAGGTCTCCGGAAGAGAGTGAACATCCGCAGTCGTAATGGTCATGGCTGGTGGGTTAACGTCAGGTTGATTGGGGTGAGCCACTGGCTGAGGAGCTACTGCGGGGTTTTCGAGTACCGCTGAGGTGGTCGGGTACTCGCTCGTCCGTTTTTTGGAGTGGCACCATCTGGGTAGTCCGGAACATAGGTGTTCGACTCCGTGTGATCTTCCAGATTTGTGTTGTTGCAATTTGGTGCCACTTCTGCGATTTCACGTCGCGGACCTGTCCTTGCATGTAGGTAAGGCCGTTCTTGGAGGTCTTCTTCAAGCCTCTCTAATCGACTCACGAACCTCAGTAGTGCTTCCATGTTCTGCGGGTCCGAGTTTACAACATGGCAACGAAGTTCCGGCTTTAGATTCCGTTTCAACACCCGCAGCAGTTGAGTGGGAGACATAGGCTCTGACAACTGGTCATTCAACCTAAGGATATCGGCTCGATATTGATGAAAGGGCTCGTCCGGACGTTGCCATCTGGCATGGATCTTGTCCAGGACACTCTCATCCGTGTTGACCGTTGAGTATTCCATGCGGAGTAACTCCTTCAGCCGTGTCCAGCGTGTTGATGGTGGGGCCGAATGAATCCGCCAGTACGTCTCGAGTGCTGCTCCCCTGAACAGCATTGGTAGATATCCTGCCAGCATCGTGTAGTCGCCGGCCAACATCTCTCCGACTAAGGACTCCACGCGACCAATGAAGACTTCCACGTTCAGGTCGTTTGGCTCCCCGCTAAAATGAAGGTTCCAACCCTGTACAATGCTGGGGATATGCTTCGGTTTCAGCATATAGGGTTGTTCCTGCGGAGCCACTGAACCTAGAGTCGGTGGTGGTACTTGGTTGAGTCGTGGCGGAAGATCCCAGGCGTTCCAAGGCTGGTATCGAGATGGTGGATCCGGATCCTCAGACGGATGGTAGTCTGTTCTCCGAATCTTGTTTGCCTGGTGTATGGTTGGTTCCTGAGGACGTCGTGCCGATCTGTGTCGTTGTAGGGCTGTCTCGGTCTCTTTGCAGCGATGTATGAAAGAGTATATACGTTCCACTTCAGTGTAACACTCACCACAGATGTGGTCTGGTGAGCCATCTTCCAATATGATGTTGATGTTGAGGGACTCCTTCAGGAAGTCGACAATAAAAATCCTCCTCGCTTCATCGACGGCACTATCACAGAGTGGATACATTTCTTCGCTGCTCTGTAGGCAAAGTCTACATGCGTTTTGGATGTCCATAATTCTTCTATCTAAAAGTTATACCTAAATTGCTAAGAGTGTTGACTAAAGCTAAAATGACGCTATAAAAGAATTAAGTAAATGTTAATGAGACAAAATACATAAAGTGGCCGAAAGTGGCGAACTATCAATGATCCTCACAAAAAAAAACAAAGTGTATGAAAAAGTTTTAATCGTTATCCAAAAAAAAAATAATCGGTCTTTCCCTTCCGTCCTTCCTCCCAAGTACGGACACCATGGCACAATCCTTCTAAAACGTTTCAGGGACACTCTCTTGTGGCACCATGAAAGTCAGGGTTCAGAAGTGATCCCTCATTAGCAAACTTCTCCAGTTACAGCTTGTCAGCCCAGGGTGGTATTCTAATCCACAAGCAGCGCGTGTCTTGTCATGGATAGTCATGGATTAGCTGATCAGCCAATCACATGAAATCAAAATCCATGTAATTTAAGACACTTAGGCACCGCTGGTTTGGGGAGCGGATCAGAAACCTCCGCAAAAAGATGTTGGGATAATAACCTCCGAACACAAAAAGGGACTCTAATATCATTTGGCCTTACTAGTTATACAATGGGGTAAGCCACCAAAGTATAAATCAAAAGAAGGACCAAACGATATTGATGTCCATAGACAACACACGTTCGAAAGTTATTAGGCTGCTGGGGCACGATCAGTGCAAAAACCCTCGGGAGTTATCTACCCGCCAATAATTCTAACCCCTTGTGGGGACACCTAGAGACGATGGACTGTCTCGTGCTCACGACTGATGATACAGCCGGGCTTTTCGGGCCCCACGTTGGGCGCCATTTGTAGTGAATAAAGTGTGTTCAATATGTCCGTGAAGGACTGCAGCGATGTTCTGCTGCCTCGGCAGAGGAAGGTGTTGATTCCTGCCGAGAATGCCCTCGTCCGGAGACGCGTGAATGCGCTGGCAGGCTAGCATTGCGGTGTCGTGGGGCGGGTTCGTTTCCCCGGCACGAGGACTCACTACAAAACATTTCGCATTCACGAATTGCTTGCAGAGTTCGAGAGGACGACCGAAGTCGCAAATCAGTAGATAACCTCCACGAAGGAATTACGACTTGTTGCGAGAACAAGTGCAACCTGACAAGAAAGACTAATTTGGGGTTGACCTCATCTTTACCCAAATACATTCAGGGCCCACAAATGAAAGAGGGGCAACCGGGTGGTGGTGGAGCCCCTTCATGCCCACCCAACCGGAATAAATCCAATGTTAAATCGTTGAGGTGGCCAGGTATTCCTCTTCTGAGTGGAAAACTCATACAACTTGAATTATATGAGCTTTCCCATCAGAAGGGGAGTACCCCGGTGACCAATTTATGTCATAGAATTATACAATGGAATTGCATAACTTTATGCCATAAAAAGGCACTTGGCTTGGGCCACTCAACCCATTAAGTCACCTGAAATAAAAAGGATTAAATTGTACCCGGTGACTGGCTCATATTTTGAGGGGGAAGCCTGCCACCGTACCGGGTCCTATACTCGGTCAGAACAACCGGAAGGGAAAAGACCAATTTCCTAGTTTAATTCTTCATTTTTTATTTTTCTTTCGGTTTGGTTATCACAAAATAATATAAGCTTCTCCACGACAAACCAAATTTAAGAAAGATAGAACGATTACGAGTATTAAATAAATTATTGCTGATAAGATACTCGTATATCGGATATACTTTGAATAATTATATAAGAAAAAAATATTAATAAATAAATTAAATCAAAAGGACTCACCGCATGATCCGTCGAGCGCTCGATGGGTGCTGGATACGTCCTGAAAATCTTCGTTTTTGGTTAGGTTAAACACTATAATGTACTTCGATAATGGTTTAAGGTCGAATAATTCACCTATCACTATAAAAGTTCTTTGGCCGAATGCCATTCAAAATTTAGTAAGCAAATCACTTGAAACGGGCGCTAGTGTGAATCCGTTTTCAAGAATTGTTCGTAATTCTTCTCATCCATAAGTTTATCAATTTCTGAAGTTTCGCTGCGCTTCACTTTGAATAACCAGTCTTTTCATAGCACGATGTATTTCTTGACCCTGGGGTATCCTCAACTGATATGTTCTTGTCTACCACAGTTCCTGACACAGGAGAATATAATTCACTCGCTAGCGGTGGGTGCAGAACACAAAATCATTTCGATGATTGTGGGGCCAGTTGAATACGCTGCAACACGAGGAACTGTCGATCCGATGCGCTTTGAATGCCAGGAATGGCGAACGTGTTTCCGTTAACCAGCTCGTCCCAGACAATGATCAGTAGAGCGGGGGGGGTTGCCAAAGCCTTGAAAACGAACCAAACGCGGCATCCGCTAATTAGTACTGCTCCAGTGCTGGTTCTTCGGACGGATTGAAATCGTCATCGAAATGGGGCTTGGGTATTGTATGCGTACGAGTAGTTATCAATCGCTGTAATCACGGCAGACCATGGCGTAATTGCGGCTTGTCCTCAATTCAAATGGCGTTGGGTACCCGTATTTATCCTTGCACTATCAACACCGTGATTGCATTGAGAAAGTTTTGGTCAGCTCTAGGTGCACGGCGACTGGTAATAATTAATAGAAAAGTTCACATCACCAGAGTATTCCCCGCAAATTTCAATTGTTGGCTGTTTCGACTCACCAATAAGTTCGTAAACACACTCTCTTATTTTAAAATCTATCACGCGCGCAGATAACAGATATTTGTTCTTCGCACATCACGGATATTTTTATTTTATAGTTACAAATAGTTTTAGATTAAGTTTATGTTGGATCGTCATTTGAAGTGTTTGCACGTTATGAAAATGATTTAATACACATGCCTTGTTTTAAATACTAGTGTGCACTATTTTAATTTTTAATGATAATTTTAGTTTAATTGTAGGTAGGGTTGCGTTTGGGCCAATAAAAGTTTAATATATTAATTAATTGGTTAAGAACTTAATGAACTTGTTATGTCCCGCCGAATAAACAGATACGACATTGTATAACTTGTATAGAATGCTTATCGCCTCCTCAGGATTCACCACTGAATCATTCCGCAAGGTTCCGGAATCCTTCACGTCTTCCCGCTAGATTCGTTCTTGCTAGTTGCCTGATAAGAGGTTTTAGCCTCGTGATGACTTGATCCTTTGCTATCGGAAATAATTGGAAGTGAAGATGTTTCTGTATTTTGTGATTCTCTAGGAGTATCACATCTGCTGGTTGATTGGTAATCGTGGTCTAGCACCGTGTTATCTACAGATTTCTTTCCCGAAGTACGATTACCGCGCGTTTTGCAATAGTAACTAAGTAGGTTAGGCTTATTTTGCGTAGTAGACAACTGTGCAGCTAAATGATTTGATTGTTGCTGTTCGGTTGCTTTACCGAAGATTTGGTTTGGAGGCTCCTCGTTTTGAGATATTGTTGGATTTCCAACGACTGTTGCAGCACTATGTTCCTTTCCAACACGAACGTTATTTACTTGCTTTGATCGATGTCTGCCGTAAGTTGTGGGCTGGGGTACTGAAGTCGTCTGAGGTTCGCGATCGTGTTCTAGAAGCTACACAATCCGTTTGGACGAGTTGTTTTTCTTCTTACTTGAATCCTTCTGGTGAGATTTATCGTGTTCTCGATTAGTGTTATTATCGGATGGGTTCTGGCGAGGTCTCTTGTGACTTGAATGTGTCGGTAAATCTTCACAACTTGGCAACGAGTTTCGGTCCGATATCCGTTTTCGTTCAAATCTTTTGGGGTGCAGGATTTGGTGATTGAGATTTATACGACCTAATAGATCCACTCGTGTTGGTCCTATTTTCTAACAGGCGTTGTTGTCGCCGTCACTGTGTTGCCAACGTTACACAAAGAGTCGGTGTTGGCTTCGTTATGTGTCGATTTTGTTCGTAGACTTCGCGAGTTTTTCCCGATTTGTGTTTTTGCTACTATTTTGGTGGCTATTGTAATGTGAATGGCTACTGGAAGCTTGTGAACCTGGCGCCGTGGTCGTGTTGCTACGATGCCCCTCCGTCGCTGCCGAGAGCAATTGATTGTTAACGGGTTCGGCCATAGACGACACTTAACCGTTCACTCTATGTCACTAATCATGCCCCTGAAGCGAATTTTTCCTGTCCTTGTCCTATTTAATGTTTTGATTATACCGAAAATTGTGGGGGAGAAGGGAGTTGATCGATGTGAACAACACTAGTTCCAATGTCTAGGGTACCCTTTTTTTATATGCCGTTTGGGTAAGGTGACTGTGGCAGTGTGCGTAATTTCTACTCGAATTATTTATCAACCAAAATATTGACCGCACTACAAACGCAACCGGAATTTCCATCAAATTTCGCCGTTACTAATTGGGTTTTTATTTGTTCGCAACGATGCGACAATAAAGGAAATCAATACTCACAAAAAGTTGCCATACAAATAACAGTAGAGTTCACATTTCGCATTGCACACATACTCCCTATCCCGACGTATCTTGATTCCGGAAGTGCTTTTGATACATGAAGGAACTCCAATGAGGGGTAGCTTATAATATGAACACATTCTTGGCCCTTGATAAGGAAAAATAAATCACTGGTATTATTCCATGCTATTTCACTAACCTGTTATAATGTTTCACAATAAAACTGTCTATTGCGGCATTTAGAGTTTCGTTCTCCATTTGGTTGGTTTGCCGCTGCTTCGTAAAATTGAATCGAGAATTCGAAAATATCTACACCTCAGAACAGATATTTTCCCAAACAAAATAGCCCAATTTCCCAAAAATTCCGATGGAAGCAATATTTAGGCGCGAAAGACTTGACAAACGTTGCCGTCAAGTCTAGAGAATTAACGAACACGAATTTTCTCGAAATCTTCACAAGACCTTCGACATCATTGAGTCACCACTATTTTCTATTCAAACTCAACGCCGATAATAAATAACTAAACAAACCAATCGATCACGATATTCTAACACTCAAGTATGCTATTGAAATTCCCGCCAAAATATCGCGAGAACAGTTATCTGCACTGTACTTCGCGCTCGTATCGAGATTTTTCCAGTTACACCGACTACGGGTGCGAGCAAGCTCCCCAATAGGCAAAAAGAATGAAACAGCGGCAAACCATCGAACCAACACACTTTGCAAACCGTTCTCTCGCTCGTTCACCCACACTTGTCTAGGACTAGCCAACATTCTTATGACACTTAAAATTATTTTGAACTCGCTATCAGCGCTAGAAATCAGATTTCTAATTAATTCCCTGAGGCAATTTTCATTTCTTCACTGAATAATGTCCATTTGTGTTTAACACAACACGCAAGTCTGATTGCCCCGGCAATCTGCCTAAAACACTTAACTACTCGCAACGGCACCATACCAGCGGACGTGTGTCCGTCACTATTTTGCTTTCGCCTAGTGTGTACCGTACGTACGTGACGGTTGAGGTATGCTAATGTCGGACCGTACGAAGAACAGGAACATTATTTTTCACAGCTTGAAATAAAATTTACGTAGATCGATACGCGAAAGTGTCGAAATTGCAAAAACATTATATTATTCACTCGGACTCCGCGGAGTATGTCGATAGCTCCCGACAGCAGAACTTTCGTCACTCCCGTTGGTATACTGAGAATGAACACACTAATTAAAACTATTAGCGAAAGCCTTTTAATGATAAATGTGAATAAACTTTCGAAACAAACTAGAACGGAAAGTCTTCTAACCCGCAGTAAAAGCCAAACGCGACAATAGAATTAAAATCCCGCGGACACCACGCTCAAAAGCAATGGCTGTTTGTTTCGTACTGCTCTGCCTGCTCGTGTTTTGCCGCCGCGCGCACACTCCGGCGCTCGTCAGTGCAATCATTTATTTGTTACACTCGCGCATGCTGTGTTCAATGCACTTAAAAATAGCGAGTCATTTTCAAAAACATCAGCTATTAAATTTTGATATTTTTGATGCACCTTCACATATTCTCGACAAATTGAATGTGAATATTTTCACCTTTCAGCGTAAATATTGTTTCAATGCCCTCCTTTTTGATATGATCGAGGAACATTTGTTTGAGCATATCCTGCCATCGATCTGGTATGGGTTTCAGGAGGACGTACATATTCCGTAGATCTTTTCGTTTCTCTTGTGATACCATATCTTTGCATTCAGAATAAAGGAAATCAAGATGGTCATTTATAAATCGCTCTTCACACTCCTGACCTCTTCAGTTACTACATTGTATTAGCTAAACTTTTTTTTTAATTGGATCATTTCACCCTTTTCACATCAATTTAATGTAAATCTATACGACAAATTTGCTCTACATTTGAAGCTTTATCTAACGTCGCGCGGATATCGATCACTCTTTCGGATGGCTCCGATAGCTTTTTAAATTACTTTTTATGGAATTGTTTGCAGCTACATATAAATGAGTTGCATATTTTGAATAATAATTTTTCTGAAAAATTATTAGAGAAGAAAAATGTTAGAAGAAGGTGGTTTCGACGTGTGCACTAATTCTCCTCAGGCCATCACACTTAGATACACACCGGTGATGGCGACCACCATGCTCAGAGGTGAGGGAGTAAATTTTTAATTTTTCTACTAATGCAAACTCAATATGTTTTTTGTATCTGCAAGTTATATTCAAGGTAAATTTCTCTTGTAAGTACTTGTATTAGCTAAACTTTTTTTTTAATTGGATCATTTCACCCTTTTCACATCAATTTAATGTAAATCTATACGACAAATTTGCTCTACATTTGAAGCTTTATCTAACGTCGCGCGGATATCGATCACTCTTTCGGATGGCTCCGATAGCTTTTTAAATTACTTTTTATGGAATTGTTTGCAGCTACATATAAATGAGTTGCATATTTTGAATAATAATTTTTCTGAAAAATTATTAGAGAAGAAAAATGTTAGAAGAAGGTGGTTTCGACGTGTGCACTAATTCTCCTCAGGCCATCACACTTAGATACACACCGGTGATGGCGACCACCATGCTCAGAGGTGAGGGAGTAAATTTTTAATTTTTCTACTAATGCAAACTCAATATGTTTTTTGTATCTGCAAGTTATATTCAAGGTAAATTTCTCTTGTAAGTACTTGTATTAGCTAAACTTTTTTTTTAATTGGATCATTTCACCCTTTTCACATCAATTTAATGTAAATCTATACGACAAATTTGCTCTACATTTGAAGCTTTATCTAACGTCGCGCGGATATCGATCACTCTTTCGGATGGCTCCGATAGCTTTTTAAATTACTTTTTATGGAATTGTTTGCAGCTACATATAAATGAGTTGCATATTTTGAATAATAATTTTTCTGAAAAATTATTAGAGAAGAAAAATGTTAGAAGAAGGTGGTTTCGACGTGTGCACTAATTCTCCTCAGGCCATCACACTTAGATACACACCGGTGATGGCGACCACCATGCTCAGAGGTGAGGGAGTAAATTTTTAATTTTTCTACTAATGCAAACTCAATATGTTTTTTGTATCTGCAAGTTATATTCAAGGTAAATTTCTCTTGTAAGTACTTGTATTAGCTAAACTTTTTTTTTAATTGGATCATTTCACCCTTTTCACATCAATTTAATGTAAATCTATACGACAAATTTGCTCTACATTTGAAGCTATTTCTAACGTCGCGCGGATATCGATCACTCTTTCGGATGGCTCCGATAGCTTTTTAAATTACTTTTTATGGAATTGTTTGCAGCTACATATAAATGAGTTGCATATTTTGAATAATAATTTTTCTGAAAAATTATTAGAGAAGAAAAATGTTAGAAGAAGGTGGTTTCGACGTGTGCACTAATTCTCCTCAGGCCATCACACTTAGATACACACCGGTGATGGCGACCACCATGCTCAGAGGTGAGGGAGTAAATTTTTAATTTTTCTACTAATGCAAACTCAATATGTTTTTTGTATCTGCAAGTTATATTCAAGGTAAATTTCTCTTGTAAGTACTTGTATTAGCTAAACTTTTTTTTTTAATTGGATCATTTCACCCTTTTCACATCAATTTAATGTAAATCTATACGACAAATTTGCTCTACATTTGAAGCTTTATCTAACGTCGCGCGGATATCGATCACTCTTTCGGATGGCTCCGATAGCTTTTTAAATTACTTTTTATGGAATTGTTTGCAGCTACATATAAATGAGTTGCATATTTTGAATAATAATTTTTCTGAAAAATTATTAGAGAAGAAAAATGTTAGAAGAAGGTGGTTTCGACGTGTGCACTAATTCTCCTCAGGCCATCACACTTAGATACACACCGGTGATGGCGACCACCATGCTCAGAGGTGAGGGAGTAAATTTTTAATTTTTCTACTAATGCAAACTCAATATGTTTTTTGTATCTGCAAGTTATATTCAAGGTAAATTTCTCTTGTAAGTACTTGTATTAGCTAAACTTTTTTTTTAATTGGATCATTTCACCCTTTTCACATCAATTTAATGTAAATCTATACGACAAATTTGCTCTACATTTGAAGCTTTATCTAACGTCGCGCGGATATCGATCACTCTTTCGGATGGCTCCGATAGCTTTTTAAATTACTTTTTATGGAATTGTTTGCAGCTACATATAAATGAGTTGCATATTTTGAATAATAATTTTTCTGAAAAATTATTAGAGAAGAAAAATGTTAGAAGAAGGTGGTTTCGACGTGTGCACTAATTCTCCTCAGGCCATCACACTTAGATACACACCGGTGATGGCGACCACCATGCTCAGAGGTGAGGGAGTAAATTTTTAATTTTTCTACTAATGCAAACTCAATATGTTTTTTGTATCTGCAAGTTATATTCAAGGTAAATTTCTCTTGTAAGTACTTGTATTAGCTAAACTTTTTTTTTTAATTGGATCATTTCACCCTTTTCACATCAATTTAATGTAAATCTATACGACAAATTTGCTCTACATTTGAAGCTTTATCTAACGTCGCGCGGATATCGATCACTCTTTCGGATGGCTCCGATAGCTTTTTAAATTACTTTTTATGGAATTGTTTGCAGCTACATATAAATGAGTTGCATATTTTGAATAATAATTTTTCTGAAAAATTATTAGAGAAGAAAAATGTTAGAAGAAGGTGGTTTCGACGTGTGCACTAATTCTCCTCAGGCCATCACACTTAGATACACACCGGTGATGGCGACCACCATGCTCAGAGGTGAGGGAGTAAATTTTTAATTTTTCTACTAATGCAAACTCAATATGTTTTTTGTATCTGCAAGTTATATTCAAGGTAAATTTCTCTTGTAAGTACTTGTATTAGCTAAACTTTTTTTTTAATTGGATCATTTCACCCTTTTCACATCAATTTAATGTAAATCTATACGACAAATTTGCTCTACATTTGAAGCTTTATCTAACGTCGCGCGGATATCGATCACTCTTTCGGATGGCTCCGATAGCTTTTTAAATTACTTTTTATGGAATTGTTTGCAGCTACATATAAATGAGTTGCATATTTTGAATAATAATTTTTCTGAAAAATTATTAGAGAAGAAAAATGTGAGAAGAAGGTGGTTTCGACGTGTGCACTAATTCTCCTCAGGCCATCACACTTAGATACACACCGGTGATGGCGACCACCATGCTCAGAGGTGAGGGAGTTAATATTTAATTTTTCTACTTATGCAAACTGAATATGTTTTTTGTAATATTTAAATTGATGTGAAAAGGGTGAAATGATCCAATTAAAAAGTTTAGCTAATACAAGTACTTACAAGAGAAATTTACCTTGAATATAACTTGCAGATACAAAAACATATTGAGTTTGCATAAGTAGAAAAATTATAACTCCCTCACCTCTGAGCATGGTGGTCGCCATCACCGGTGTGTATCTAAGTGTGATGGCCTGAGGAGAATTAGTGCACACGTCGAAACCACCTTCTTCTAACATTTTTCTTCTCTAATAATTTTTCAGAAAAATTATTATTCAAAATATGCAACTCATTTATATGTAGCTGCAAACAATTCCATAAAAAGTAATTTAAAAAGCTATCGGAGCCATCCGAAAGAGTGATCGATATCCGCGCGACGTTAGATAAAGCTTCAAATGTAGAGCAAATTTGTCGTATAGATTTACATTAAATTGATGTGAAAAGGGTGAAATGATCCAATTAAAAAAAAAGTTTAGCTAATACAAGTACTTACAAGAGAAATTTACCTTGAATATAACTTGCAGATACAAAAAACATATTGAGTTTGCATTAGTAGAAAAATTAAAAATTTACTCCCTCACCTCTGAGCATGGTGGTCGCCATCACCGGTGTGTATCTAAGTGTGATGGCCTGAGGAGAATTAGTGCACACGTCGAAACCACCTTCTTCTAACATTTTTCTTCTCTAATAATTTTTCAGAAAAATTATTATTCAAAATATGCAACTCATTTATATGTAGCTGCAAACAATTCCATAAAAAGTAATTTAAAAAGCTATCGGAGCCATCCGAAAGAGTGATCGATATCCGCGCGACGTTAGATAAAGCTTCAAATGTAGAGCAAATTTGTCGTATAGATTTACATTAAATTGATGTGAAAAGGGTGAAATGATCCAATTAAAAAAAAAGTTTAGCTAATACAAGTACTTACAAGAGAAATTTACCTTGAATATAACTTGCAGATACAAAAAACATATTGAGTTTGCATTAGTAGAAAAATTAAAAATTTACTCCCTCACCTCTGAGCATGGTGGTCGCCATCACCGGTGTGTATCTAAGTGTGATGGCCTGAGGAGAATTAGTGCACACGTCGAAACCACCTTCTTCTAACATTTTTCTTCTCTAATAATTTTTCAGAAAAATTATTATTCAAAATATGCAACTCATTTATATGTAGCTGCAAACAATTCCATAAAAAGTAATTTAAAAAGCTATCGGAGCCATCCGAAAGAGTGATCGATATCCGCGCGACGTTAGATAAAGCTTCAAATGTAGAGCAAATTTGTCGTATAGATTTACATTAAATTGATGTGAAAAGGGTGAAATGATCCAATTAAAAAAAAAGTTTAGCTAATACAAGTACTTACAAGAGAAATTTACCTTGAATATAACTTGCAGATACAAAAAACATATTGAGTTTGCATTAGTAGAAAAATTAAAAATTTACTCCCTCACCTCTGAGCATGGTGGTCGCCATCACCGGTGTGTATCTAAGTGTGATGGCCTGAGGAGAATTAGTGCACACGTCGAAACCACCTTCTTCTAACATTTTTCTTCTCTAATAATTTTTCAGAAAAATTATTATTCAAAATATGCAACTCATTTATATGTAGCTGCAAACAATTCCATAAAAAGTAATTTAAAAAGCTATCGGAGCCATCCGAAAGAGTGATCGATATCCGCGCGACGTTAGATAAAGCTTCAAATGTAGAGCAAATTTGTCGTATAGATTTACATTAAATTGATGTGAAAAGGGTGAAATGATCCAATTAAAAAAAAAGTTTAGCTAATACAAGTACTTACAAGAGAAATTTACCTTGAATAT
The DNA here is from genome assembly GCA_963969285.1 of Odontomyia ornata. Classification (NCBI taxonomy): domain Eukaryota; kingdom Metazoa; phylum Arthropoda; class Insecta; order Diptera; family Stratiomyidae; genus Odontomyia; species Odontomyia ornata. The sequence goes on from OZ017739.1 coordinate 255,589,160, forward strand.
AACTTGCAGATACAAAAAACATATTGAGTTTGCATTAGTAGAAAAATTAAAAATTTACTCCCTCACCTCTGAGCATGGTGGTCGCCATCACCGGTGTGTATCTAAGTGTGATGGCCTGAGGAGAATTAGTGCACACGTCGAAACCACCTTCTTCTAACATTTTTCTTCTCTAATAATTTTTCAGAAAAATTATTATTCAAAATATGCAACTCATTTATATGTAGCTGCAAACAATTCCATAAAAAGTAATTTAAAAAGCTATCGGAGCCATCCGAAAGAGTGATCGATATCCGCGCGACGTTAGATAAAGCTTCAAATGTAGAGCAAATTTGTCGTATAGATTTACATTAAATTGATGTGAAAAGGGTGAAATGATCCAATTAAAAAAAAAAGTTTAGCTAATACAAGTACTTACAAGAGAAATTTACCTTGAATATAACTTGCAGATACAAAAAACATATTGAGTTTGCATTAGTAGAAAAATTAAAAATTTACTCCCTCACCTCTGAGCATGGTGGTCGCCATCACCGGTGTGTATCTAAGTGTGATGGCCTGAGGAGAATTAGTGCACACGTCGAAACCACCTTCTTCTAACATTTTTCTTCTCTAATAATTTTTCTGAAAAATTATTATTCAAAATATGCAACTCATTTATATGTAGCTGCAAACAATTCCATAAAAAGTAATTTAAAAAGCTATCGGAGCCATCCGAAAGAGTGATCGATATCCGCGCGACGTTAGATAAAGCTTCAAATGTAGAGCAAATTTGTCGTATAGATTTACATTAAATTGATGTGAAAAGGGTGAAATGATCCAATTAAAAAAAAAGTTTAGCTAATACAAGTACTTACAAGAGAAATTTACCTTGAATATAACTTGCAGATACAAAAAACATATTGAGTTTGCATTAGTAGAAAAATTAAAAATTTACTCCCTCACCTCTGAGCATGGTGGTCGCCATCACCGGTGTGTATCTAAGTGTGATGGCCTGAGGAGAATTAGTGCACACGTCGAAACCACCTTCTTCTAACATTTTTCTTCTCTAATAATTTTTCAGAAAAATTATTATTCAAAATATGCAACTCATTTATATGTAGCTGCAAACAATTCCATAAAAAGTAATTTAAAAAGCTATCGGAGCCATCCGAAAGAGTGATCGATATCCGCGCGACGTTAGATAAAGCTTCAAATGTAGAGCAAATTTGTCGTATAGATTTACATTAAATTGATGTGAAAAGGGTGAAATGATCCAATTAAAAAAAAAGTTTAGCTAATACAAGTACTTACAAGAGAAATTTACCTTGAATATAACTTGCAGATACAAAAAACATATTGAGTTTGCATTAGTAGAAAAATTAAAAATTTACTCCCTCACCTCTGAGCATGGTGGTCGCCATCACCGGTGTGTATCTAAGTGTGATGGCCTGAGGAGAATTAGTGCACACGTCGAAACCACCTTCTTCTAACATTTTTCTTCTCTAATAATTTTTCAGAAAAATTATTATTCAAAATATGCAACTCATTTATATGTAGCTGCAAACAATTCCATAAAAAGTAATTTAAAAAGCTATCGGAGCCATCCGAAAGAGTGATCGATATCCGCGCGACGTTAGATAAAGCTTCAAATGTAGAGCAAATTTGTCGTATAGATTTACATTAAATTGATGTGAAAAGGGTGAAATGATCCAATTAAAAAAAAAAGTTTAGCTAATACAAGTACTTACAAGAGAAATTTACCTTGAATATAACTTGCAGATACAAAAAACATATTGAGTTTGCATTAGTAGAAAAATTAAAAATTTACTCCCTCACCTCTGAGCATGGTGGTCGCCATCACCGGTGTGTATCTAAGTGTGATGGCCTGAGGAGAATTAGTGCACACGTCGAAACCACCTTCTTCTAACATTTTTCTTCTCTAATAATTTTTCAGAAAAATTATTATTCAAAATATGCAACTCATTTATATGTAGCTGCAAACAATTCCATAAAAAGTAATCGAATAGTATTTACCGAAGTTATAGCGATTTGAATTTTCCTGTATTACTATGGAGCAATATGCCCTGTATTACTATGGAAACATATGGCTATGGAGCCATATTCGCTTTTTACCGACTTAGACACTACAGCTTTGCTAGAATTTGCATGAAAATTTCAGGAGTGATAGGTATCATGAAAATGAGTACATACAATTGAAACAAGTCGAAGAGGCAGGAGAGAGCTCGTAGCTAAAGGGCTTTGTAACCATTCTAGGATTCGAAAAAATAGGCCATGAATCGATGATTACAGTATAGAAGAGTGGCCCCTGAAAAAAAATTTCATGAAAGGTAGCCGATATGAGTATCAACTGAAAGTTCTCTATGAGAGCTTTCCAAAACAGTTCTTAGACTGACAGTTTTTGCTTCAGTGGGGGCACAGGGGGGGAAATACATGAAAAATGTGTTTCCTCCCTCGCGAATGGACACCCGTGATCTAAAAAATCTGAAAAAATTATCAAAGGAGATATTTATCGGTATAACTATAACAAATACCTCAGAAGTCAAAATTCGTTCAACTTTGTTAATAATACAATAGTATGATCCTCCAATTTCACATTTTCTCCAATAAAATCGTCTTTGACATGTTTCTTGATTTTATTCGTTGCTGGTTACTGCATTTTGTAAGTTAAGTACAAAACCCTTCTGACATGAGCATAGGTCTGTCTACCCAACTTGTTTTGATATTGTAAAATGAAAATAAGGATTTGCTCTTTAAAGTTTAATTTGAATGATTTATCGTCTAAAAGACGAGTAATTTGACAACATTTCAAAGAGATCCTGGATTTTGAACTATAACTCATGATTTTTTGGACAGTTTTATTCTATGTATGAGAACCTCAATATGCTTAACTGTATTTGCCATTTAGTTCAATTTAATACTTGTTGTTTTAAGTTAACTATCCCAAAAAAGGGTAGTCAAAATTGGTTTATGAACAAAAGCCTCAAAACTTCATGTACCTAACCGATGAGAGGTCGGTTTCGATTTCCTGCAAAAAATCGTAAACGAAGCGACATACAAAATCGTTACAAAATGTGTCGCTGTTGTCAAAGTTAGAATAGATTGGAGCGCAGTCTTAATGTGCAAAAGTCTCTCGGCTACAATTAATAAGAAAAGGTGAGTGGCTGTGACTTTTTCTTAGTTTTAAGGGCTCTCGCTGCGATGAAGAGTCCTCGCATGTGGACTCGTACCATCGAGACCATAGGCCTGACTGGGAGGGTTGCGAGGGTTGCATCTTTTATGGTGGGTCATAATTTTCCTCGTCCAAGTTGATGTCGCCCGCCTGTTTACATGCGAGAGTATAAGCACAGTAGGTAGAAAGACAATAACCTTAGCTCTGGCCTAGGCCATTCTTTGGCTTTTACGGACCCCTTTAATTCGTGTATGTGAAATAATTTGTAGTATGCGTTGACGCTAGAGGGACAGAACCCGCTCCGTGACACAGGAGATGCTAGTCTGCCAGCGCATAAACGCGTCCCTAGGTCAGGTCGTTTCCAATGAGCACCAATATTTGGCTTGCTGAGGAACTTGACACCGCTGCAATACTTTACGGAGATTCGAAATTCAAATTTCCACTACATCTACTGAACGGAATTGAGTGAAAACATAGGATGTGTCGAATCAATTTGAACTATTCGTGCGTGCACTAAAATATTATAACCATATAAAATTGGAAATGATATGCGCATAATACAGAACATAATGAACGAAGAAGCATGCACAAAGGAAACTCTACAGGAAGGGAAAAAGTGGAGTAATTTGTAGTAATCGAGGAGTTATGGCTCAAAATGCCAGCGCAGCAACCACAAGAACAGAACAAGACAAAAACAAAGTGAAGTATCCGAAATTATGCATACAGGAAAAATAGTTGAGCTATATAACCATCCACTGAAAGAATAAAATTAAAAAAAAAAGAAAAAAGAATTACCAACTTGAAGAGAGAAAAGCCATTTGTAGAAGTAAACATTTCGCATTTTTTTGATGGAGATAAGTTTAAGAGAAGAAAGAAAGTTTTCTTGTTTGTTTGTGAAGAAAAAATAGCATACAGAATAGCGGTAAGAATTTTAATTGAAATCAGAATATTAAGAAGTAAACAAACGTATTGTGGGACACAGGTAGCATCTATCTACTTATTAGCAAGTACGAGCATATGCATATTGTTATCATGAACTTGAACTTGATTGATACATTGGGAATTAGCGCAGGATTTTGATAGCGATCGTTTGAAAATCAAAAACGCGTCAGCTCGCTAGAAAACGATTAACTGAATTCTATATATGTAAATGATCTAGCCACGCCTGTCGAAATTCGGTTGAGACTCAACTTATTTTGTAGCACGTAACGTAAATGGTAGTAATCGTCATCAATGAATGATATAGAAATGAACAACAGTATGCACATAATCTTATACGAATTATAATAAAATCCAAACATCAGAAAAATGAGGAAGAAAAACATGAGCGAAAGAGAGAGAGAGACAATATACTTGTACATCTTGTATAATCAAAGACTTTAAAACATCCATTATTCAAAGAAATAATAATAAAACTTGCATTCTTTTACCAACCGCGAACTCGCTCTAAAAGATAAAAGAAATGAATTCTAATATAGTGGCGAGTTCTGCAAACGACCATTGAAAAGTTGTAAATTAACAAGAACAAAAAACATTGAATTATTTTATACCGACAAAACAAATTGTGAAAGTAATATTGACAATACGGTTAAAAGAATGTACTCCTCTCTAACCTAATTTAGTAATGTTTTCAATTCGGTTTACAAAATCAACTTATTCTCCTCTAAAATGCCTTCAACGTTATTACAAGACAAATATCAATACCCAAAACAGTTTAGAAATCGGCACAAATGTATATCAAACGGATGAGTGGACAAACGTCTCACCGAAAATTCTATCTTATATTGGCTTAAACAAACATCTACAAAAATCATCCGTTGTCCATAATACGCCAGAGAATTGTTAATTATCTTTATGGAGCCTATAGCAACTCGAGAGGAAACCCCCTGTTGAGTGTGCATGATAAAGTACAGCCAGTTGTTACAGTGGAACAGAATTTCGAGAATTTGCTGGTGCCGGCTGATCATCCGAGTCGCGCCAAGTCAGATTGTTATTACGTGAATAATGTTACATGAGAATGTAACTCGCATAGCTTCAGCCAGCATATTCCCGGAGAAGCAATTGCAAACGTTGAAGCAACAACAAATGCTTCAAGCACAGCAAATGCAACAAATGCAAGGGACGAATCGTTCGGGAAACTGGCTAAGCGGTAAAACCAGAATTTCACAGCTATCGATTGTGCATAGACGAGTGAGTCGAGTGGCAACTGCGAACGCGCGTGGACGCGGGGAGTACAGCAAAATTGAATCTTCTCAGCTCAATTTTTAATTTGTTCATAGTGAAAAGATTGTTTAAACCGTTAAATGAAATGAAAGTGTACAAAATAAATTTGATTAGCGTGAGAAGATTGTTTAAACCGTTAAATGAAATGAAAGTGTACAAAATAAATTAATTAGCGTGAGAAGATTGTTTTAAACCGTTAAATGAAATGAAAGTGTACAAAATAAATTAATTAGCGTGAGAAGATTGTTTTAATCCGTTAAATAGTTAAATGAAATCAAGTGCTTTAATTGATATGAAATTTTATTGCGGTCTGATTTGCGTTCAATTTTGGAATGTTTCTGAATAAAACAAGTGCTGACCGTTGACATCAAGATTTCTTGTGACCGTTTAATATAACAGTGTGCCACTGTGGTGGATCTCTATCTTGACCCAAAATTAAACGTTTCCCTTGCTCGCCTGTTGAATGTTTGCGGGATACGGGATTGAGAGTTGAGTTACGGCGTTTTGAAGTGGATTTTACGCGTGGGAAATTGCAATTTCGAATTGTTCAAACACCAACCAGCGAAACAGTGCAATAATTTACACGGCCCTAAATTTTAACGGATTGAAAACTTGTGACTTTCCTAGCATTTCGGCTGATTAATTTTCCCGTTAACCTATACTATTTAAACGAAGTTTTGGTAACAGTTTTTTTCTCAAAAATTTTTTTTATATAGTGTTTAATGTGTCGAAGTAATATTTGTAAATAACGATTAAAAATAATAATGAAAATTTCAGTGGACCCCCCCCGCATGTGTCATCGAGCGCTCGGAGAACCCTGCGGGTAAGTGTCTTTTGTTACCCTTTTGGTATATTGGTAGATATATCTTTCTTTTCTTTTGTTGCATGTTGAATTGTCAGAAAATTTAGAGGTTGTTTTTACATGAGAGAAAGACGCGATTATTTAATTGTACATGAATATCAACAATAAACTTGAACGTAAATATCGGCAAATTATGTATGTAAAAATTTCTTTTGTTGCCTTTTGAATAATAATGATGCGTAATTGTAATCTTTTGGTCTTTCCTTCCCTAAGATTCTAACCGGGTATAGGACCCGGTACGGTGGTAGGCTTCCACATCAAAATATGAGGCAGCCACCGGGTACTTATTAATCCTTCTTTTGTTTCAGGTGACGTCGTGGGTTGAGTGGCCCAAGCAGAGTGCCTCTTTATGGCATAGAGTTATGCAATCAAATTGTATAATTCTATGGCATAAAATGGTCACCGGGGTACTCCCCTTCTGATGGGAAAGTTCATACAATTCAAGTTGTATGAGTTTTCCACTCAGAAGAGGAATACCTGGCCACTTCAACAAGATATCTATGGATTTATTCCGGTTGGGTGGGTATGAAGGGGCCCCACCACCACCCGTTTGCCCCTCTTTCATTTGTGGGCCATGAACTTTGTCGGGTAATGACGAGGTCACCCCAAGTTCGCCTTTTTTTTCAGGTTCCCCTTGTTCTCATGACAAGCGCTAATTCTCTCTGTGTAGTTATCTACACTTTTTTGCGACTTCGGTCGCCTCTTGACTTCCAGCAGTCCAATTCGTGAATGCGAAATATCTTTGTAGTGGGTCCTCGTGCTGGGGAAATGAACCCGCCCCACGACACCGCAATGCTAGCCTGCCAGCGCATTCACGCGACTCCAGACGAGGGCATTCTCGGCAGATATTGTCATCTTCTTCTGCCGAGGCAGCAGACCATCGCTGCAGTCCTTCACGGACATTTTTGAACATTTCACATCACTACAAATGACGCCCAACGTGGGGCCCGAAAAGCCCGGCTGTATCATCAGTCGTGAGCACGAGACAGTCCATCGTCTCTAGGTGTCCCCACAAGGTGTTAGTATTTTTGGCGGGTAGATAACTCCCGAGGGTAATTGCACTGATCGTGCCCCAGCAAGTAATAACTGCCGGACGTGTGTTATCTTTGGACATCAATATCGTTTGGTCCTGCTTGTGATTTATACTTTGGTGGTTTACCACCATTGTATAACTAGTAAGGCCAAATGATATTAGAGTCCCTTTTTGTGTTCGGAAGTTATTATCCCAACAACTATTTTGCGGAGGATTCTGATCCGCTCCCCAAACCAGCGGTGCCTAGGTGTCTTAAATTACATGGATTTTGATTTCATGTGATTGGCTGATTAGCTAATCCATGACTATCCATGACCAGACACGCGCTGCTTGTGGATTAGAATCCAACCCTGGGCTGACAAGTTGTAACTTGAGAAAATTTGCGGATGAGGGATCACTTCTGAACCCTGATTTTCATGGTGCCACAAGAGAGTGTCCCTGAAACGCTATAGAAGGATTGTGCCATTGGTGTCCATACTTGGGAGGAAGGACGGAAAGGAAAGACCGGTTATTTTTTTTTTTTTTGATATTTTGATCGCAACTAAACTATTTCATACACTTTGTTTTTTTTTGAGGTACTTGTATAGTTCGCCACTGACGGCCACTTGATAAGCATATATTTTACATTACCTTTTCACATTTACTCTATTATTCTTATAATTATCCATTTAGGTATTTAGCAAAATTAAATTTCATTTAGGATGTCGACCAAACGCACGCCAGACAAGCGCAGGTTGCGTTCGGAAGCAGGGCCCACGGCATTGTGTGTCATCTGTCAGCAAGCACGAAATGATGGAACGTCCGTACAAACGTTGTGTGACCCAGCATTTACTAGTCAGCCGGACTTGCCCTCTATGCCGACAACCAGCCACCTCAGCGGATCGACCTTCCAGCCACCTAGAGCTTCCAGCTGCTCAAGGGGTGGTGCCCAAAACAAAGGACAGGCGGGAGCAGGTTCCCACAGCGGCTGATGAGCCTGACTTAATGGGCCGAGCCGAAGCAGTTCCGCCTGCGGAAGAGCCGAGACCCACTGTGGCTGTGGAGGCGACAGTCCTACAAGACTTAATGGCGCTCATGCAGGACCTGACCACCCGGGTAGCCTCGCTGGAAAGCCAGAAGGAGAATCCAGTACCACCTCGGCCAAGAACGCCTCCGATGTGGGATTCGGACCCAAATCCGTGGGATTTTCCGATAGACTCGCGGCGCGATCACGAACGAATCTGGCCAGGTGCGGCAATGAATCCGTTGGCTCCAGTGTACCGGCCCCGACTGAGCCAAGCACCGCCACCAACTCAGGCTCCAGTGATTCCGCCGGACCAACGCATCCATCCACACGCTACGTATCGGCTGAAGCCGACGCAGATTCCCAGCATCATCCAGGGCTGGAATCTGCATTTCAGCGGGGAACCCAACACCATAACTGTGGAAGTCTTCATTAGTCGGGTGGAGTCGCTGATTGAGCAGATGCTAGCAGGAGACCACACGGCGCTCGCAGGATACTTGCCAATGCTACTTAGGGGAGCAGCACTTGAGTCATATTGGCGAATACATTCGGCCCCACCATCAATACGCTGGTCACGGTTGAAGGAGGTACTCCGCATGGAATACCCTACGGTAGACATGGACGAATTAGTACTAGACAAGATGAATGCTAGATGGCAGCGTCCGGACGAGTCTTTCCATCAATATCGAGCCAATATTCTTCGGCTGAATGACCAGTTGTCAGAGCCGATGTCCTCTACCCAATTGCTGCGTCTGCTGAAGCGCAATCTAAGGCCGGAGCTCCGCCGCCATATCGTGAACTCCGATCCACAGAGTATGGAGGCATTGCTGAGAACTGTGCGTCGCCTAGAAGGGTTTGAGGAAGACCTCCGGGACCGGCCATACTTACTAGCTAGGACGGGTCCTCGACGAGGAATCGCGGAATTGGCCCCAGATTATACCACCATGGATCTGGAGGAAGATTTGGACCAGGACCAACTTGCTGTAGCAGCAGTGGGAAGTCTTACGACCTGCTGGAATTGCCATCAAACTGGACACCGGTTCATTTCATGCCGAGCAGAGCGTAAGGTTTTCTGCTACGGTTGCGGCATGCCGGACACTTACTTCCCGGACTGTTCTGAATGTGCCGCGCGAAAAAACGGCCAAAAGAGTACCCGACCACCTCAGCGGTACTCGAAGCCCCCGCAGTAGCTCCTCAGCCAGCTGCTAACCCCAATAACCCTGACGTTAACCCACCAGCCATGACCACTACGACTGCGGATGTTCACTCTCTTCCGGAGACCTCGCCAACGACAATATTAAAGCGACCACCGCAGTCACTGCCAGAAGAACCCCGGCAGCCTCAAATACGCACTCTAAAACCTTATCATGTTCGACTGCAGGAATATCGGGTGGCTCGAGAGCGAATATTTGCTTCCGAAGTAGTCACTTCCCGCCCGCGCACGACAAAATGGTCAACCCGTCGTTGGCGGAATTTCCGCAAGAGGGTGCGCACCTGCCGTCAAACCTTAAACTCTTGTAACATCTCGGAGGTTGCTGAGAATGAGATCAGACCTTATCATCCAATTAAAGTGTTGGGCGAGACCGTGTTTGCATTGATCGACACGGGTGCCAGTATCAGTTGTCTTGCCTCGAGCTTTGGCTCGAAGGTGCTCCAAGACTATCCAAACTTGATTAAATCCTGGCGCACTGAAATCAGTACAGCTGATGGCACCAAACACTCTATACGAGGTAAACTAACCACACCCGTGACGTTCAGGGGTCAGACGAAGGATATTACGTTCTACATTATCCCGTCTTTGACTCAGAATGTGTACCTTGGCGTCGATTTCGTCCTTCGCTTTGGACTGGCCTCAGATTTATTCACCGATTTGTCTTTAAAAACTAGAAATGTCAACGAAATCACTTCTACTCCCGATAGGCATGACCTGACACCTAACCAACGGCAACGCCTAGAAGCATCCATCGCTGCTTTCCCATCTTACGCTACCCAAGGTCTTGGCCGCACCACTCTAGTCTCACACGCCATCGACGTTGGCGATAGTAAACCGATTAAGCAGAGACACCATGCCATCTCACCGGCCATGGAGAAATTGGTGTATGCGGAGCTGGATAGGATGCTCGAGTTGGGGGTCATAGAGGAGTCCCAAAGTGCCTGGTCATCACCGGTAACCTTGGTGGTGAAGCCAGGTAAAGTCCGCCTCTGTCTTGCTGCCCGTAAGGTAAACCCGGTTACCATCAAGGACGCGTACCCTCTTCCACTCATCGATGGAATACTGGGGAGACAGCCGAAAGCCAATTATATCACCAGTCTCGACCTAAAAGACGCCTTCTGGCAAATTCCACTCGATGAGGGGTCGAGGGACAAGACCGCCTTCACAGTGCCTGGACGACCATTATATCAGTTCGTCACAATGCCCTTTGGCCTGTGTAACGCGCCGCAAACGATGACTCGGTTGATGGACAAGGTCATCCCACCTCACCTGAAACACCAAGTGTTCGTGTACCTTGATGATCTGTTACTCATCACGGAAACGTTCGATCAACACCTCCTACTTCTACAAGAAGTAGCCCTGCACATCAGTAAGGCGGGACTCACCATCAACGTACAGAAAAGTAAGTTTGTCATGAAAGAAGTCCGATACCTAGGACATGGCACTATCAAAACGGATCCAGACAAAACTCGTGCGATTGATGAGTTCCCCTTACCAAAAACTGTTAAGCAGCTACGACGTTTCCTTGGTGTGTGCGGTTGATACCGAAGGTTTGTTCGGAATTATGCAACAGTTTCAGCGCCCCTGTCAGACATGTTGCGGAAAGGGAAGTTTATTTGGACCGAACTCAGCCGAAAGGCATTTGAAGAGCTAAAACAAGCCCTCACATCAGCTCCTGTCTTGCACAGCCCCGACTTCAGTAAGCACTTCTCCATTCATTGTGACGCAAGTCAACATGGAGTAGGAGCCGTGCTGATGCAATTGACCGATGAAGGAGAGGAAGCTCCCATTGCCTTCATGTCCAATAAGCTGAACTCGGCCCAAAGAAACTATACTGTGTCCGAGCAAGAATGTTTGGCAGCGGTAATGGCTGTGAAGAAATTCCGAGCTTATATCGAGGGCCAACAATTCGAGATCATCACGGACCACGCGTCACTACAATGGTTGATGAACCAGGCAGAATTAAATGGACGCCTAGCAAGATGGGCTCTGAAACTACTAAGGTTCAAGTTTTCCATCAAACATCGGAAAGGGACCCAGAACATCGTACCCGACACTCTCTCACGGATGTTTTCCCCAGAGGGAGCCGAATTGACAATAAATGACGAGGACCCCATCGAAATAGATTTGGACAGCCCACATTTCGAATCAGACAGCTACAAAGAGTTGAGGCAAACCATAGCGACCCAGCAATCACAGCTGCCTGATTTGAAGGTAATAGACGGCTACGTGTATAGACGAAATGAATACGCCACTGGTGATCCATGGCAGGAAGAAGAGTCCTGGAAACTCTGGGTACCGGAGGAAATGACACAACATCTGATCCTCCACGCACATGACCATCCTTTAAGTGCCCACGGAGGTTACGGTCGGACGTTACGGCGACTCAAGAAATACTTCTTTTGGCCTAAAATGGCATCGCAGGTCAAAGACTACGTGAGCGCCTGTGAGACCTGTAAAGGCACCAAAGCGCCCAACCAGCCTCTTCGACCTCCTATGGGTCAACTCAACGTCCCAGAACGCGTATTCCAACGTCTATACATCGATCTACTCGGTCCATATCCTCGGTCTTCCATGGGACACATCGGAGCTATAGTCGTTCTAGACCAGCTTTCAAAGTTCCCACTGGTGGAACCTATCCGTAAATTCACAACTCCATCTATTGTGAAATTCTTAGAGAACCGGGTATTCCATGTGTTCGGGGTTCCAGAGAGTGTGTACTCAGACAACGGAGTACAGTTCCGGTCTCGGCAGTTTAAGAGCCTACTTGAGCAGTATGGCGTTGAACACCAACTGACGCCCATATACTCTCCTCAGTCTAACGCCTCCGAACGGTTGAACCGCACCCTATTGGCCGCGATCCGTTCCTACGTCCACCCATCTCAAAAAGATTGGGACCGGCGATTGTCTGCCATCACATGCGCCCTGCGATCCTCGTATCATTCCGTCACCGGTGTCGCCCCTTACTTTGCCGCCTTTGGACAGCACATGATTTGCCACGGTAAATCATACCGGCTGTTACGGCAATTAAAGTGTTTGGGAGACCCCGTCGTTGCGCTGGAGCCCCACGAACGTTTAGGAGACCTCCGCCAACAAATCGGACGGAAGATTAAGGCCGCAAGAAGTGCAAATGAAGCGCAGTACAATCTCAGGTCACAATCTGCTAATTTCAAAGAAGGAGATGAAGTTTTCCGGCGAAACTTCCGCCAAAGTGACGCCGCGGGGCATTACAACGCCAAGCTGGACAGGCGATTCTTGAAAAGCCGCATAAAGAAGGTAATGGGACCTAACCTGTAATGTGACGCCTACGCCCGGGAATCGAAGTGATTCCGATCCCGAACCCTGGCGACCGGCCAGATATGTATGACTTCGAAGTGCAAGCAGACTTCATCTTTCGTGCGGATATCATTGCGCAGAAAATATTTTTTTTTAAATATTTATATCTGTGGATATAAATATTTGAAAAATAATATTAATTAAACACCGATACATTTCGAAGCATATCTATCTGGCAATGCCTCCCACAGTTGCCGTCAAAACGTCGAATAGACAGAACGTGGAAACTGGTTGGAAGTGTCATTCTGGATATAACCTTCAAAGTGTCGGCATTATTCTTTTTAATTGATTCTGGTGTTTTTTCGAAGAATTTCATTAATCTATTAGTCCTAGTTAATATTGTGAATTTGGCCTGTATGTTGCTGTTTTAGAAGCTGCGTATCCAGGATTATATTGATGAAAAATAAACAATCTGTGTCATACTGGAAGTGAGGTAAGAGAAAAGTAATAGTAAGCTGCGTTAATTGTTGAAATTATTTGCAAAATGGATATGCTCTAGGTTGTTCAGAAAAAACCGACCATCAACAAGTTTCCTGACTTCCTATCCAATACAAACAATATGTAAGATTTCATCATGCAACATTGTAGCATTTGCTACTGGTGTGGAGCTCCACGAGGTTACAAATAGTGCATGGGGCTCGCACGTCCACGTTTGTGATATAAACGCGCCTTGGCATACATTTTTTGCACACTAATGGCGGTAAATCCAGTGCACGGGGCCGAGACTATTTGCTGCCATATGGTTGTTTATTATGCTTTTGGATGTCAAATTGGTACAGTAAAACAGCAAATAAATTTATTGGAGCATAACCAGCACCAAAGAATTTTAATAGTTTTAATACAACCGTCGCTATACCATAAAGACATTAGGTACGTCCCCAGCAAAGGAAATCCATATTTCGAAATCCAAACGGGTTACGCAGAAGCTGGTTCTTTTGAATCCGTTTAACACGAAAAAAAAAATATTAACTCGAAAGGGGTACGGAAATCTGATCAACTTACGAAGAAAAGGACACCATCGAAATTGCATCGGCCTAAAATTGAACCACCATCCGCGAAGAAAAACTGATTGATGCTTACCGGCAAGCAGTGCTTGTGTTCTACCGGGTAAATTGCCTAAACTATAGTTGAGCTTTCAGTTGTGATTTTATGTAGAAAGACAGTTTTAATGAGTTGTTTAATACATATTTGGATACGAATAATTGTAAGACTCCAAAAATCGGAGATAATTGCGCAATGAAATTCATGTCAACTGCATGCGTGGAAATTCAATTTAAACCGACCAAAATAACGGATAAATTTTGATTCTTGCTGTCGGAAAAATATGCCTTTCATTGTAATTGGCCGTCCTTATTTTGTAGATTTCTTTAAATTAATTTACTATTTTAATTGTTGAAACACAGACAAGAATGCATTATCAGCATTTATGATGATTATTTTCAAAGTAAGTTTGATCCAGTATTCCTGAAAAAAAGTAAATAAATTGGTCGTGAATGTTGACAGTGCATTCTATAACTTTTAGAAAATTTAAATAAATTAATTTTTATAAGAAAATCACAAATAAGTTCAGTTAGTTAAAGTGAAAGACTCGATGTTAATACAGTGTCGGATCTGTGGTCGTTAAACGAAAATGAATATTGCATACACAGTGTCGTGTGGGTTTTTAATTTTGAATTAGTTGCTTCCTAGAAGGTAGTTTATTGAATTTTGCGAAAGTTATCCGCTCGCATTTGTAAATTCTCAGAAAATTTTTCCTTCTGAAATCAACGAATATTCGTATTAAGTATGAAATGAAAACCAATCAAAGCAACACTCCTCAGCCCCTATTTGCAATATCTATCTCGTATCCTTCTTTTTGCCTCAAATAGTGTAAATTATCAGTGTTGAACAAAGCTCGTGAAACAGTTGTGTAGATTTATAATTAAAAGATAGAATGGAATGCCTGAGAACCATAAAAATTTATCAAACAAATGAATTTCACTGAACATTTTCTAATGCTCGAAATCGCCTTAGATTTTTAAATATTAAAATTATAAATTCTTAGAAATAGGACAAATCAAAACAAAAGCGATAATGGAGATCATGTTATTATCAGCACACTTTTGAAAATCGGAAAACAAAATCGTTGAAAATTTAGATCCACTATTTTTGTAACTAGTATACTCTAATCTCGTTGAAATTTGGCCATAATTTCGGATACATTTAAAATTCATATTGTAATTTACACCCTACGGTTTATTCTATTTATTTTCATCATTAAGATTAATTAATTACGAGTTGAAACATTAAACAGTTGTTTCAAACTAAGCAAATATAATAGTTTGTAGAGTTGAAGTTGATGCTTACGCTTTGTGCAAAATATTTGAAATGAATTTTTTTTAAAAAGATCTCAAATATTGTGCACATAACCATTTGTATGATAAGAACGATAATTATGTAGTGTTATAACAGAGAGAATTATTTTTATTAAATAATTTGTACAAAAACAAAAAAAAAAGTAAGAAACGTAGAAAGTCAAAATGTCTATATTAAGCAAAATTTTTACACATAAACTAATACTATAAGATAAACTAAACACGTTGCAATAGATAAGAAAAACATAAAACATACAAACATTAAATATGCGAATTAAAATTATAAATTGTATTGACTAGAGCAAAGAAAAATTATCACCGTCAGGCTTTGAATATTGCCAAATTATTATAAAAAATTTGAAGGCTTAAAAAAGAAAAAAATTAAAATGAATTGCTAACCTTAAAAACGACTTTCCTTTTCAGTAGTTCTTCTTTTTCAGGGGGAATGAAGTGCAGGGTAGGTATGCCGTCGCGAGGGTAGGGTTTAGAAAAAATCCGCTGAGGTCGGTTTAGCGTCGTGCGCGGTACGCGGTACCTTAGTTGTTTTTGGTTTTTCCTTAACGTAGCATTCGTCGGGTTGAGTTAACGTAGTATACTTTTCGGTACCGCGTCGGGAATTCGGGAGCGCGAAATAAAAGTTTAGATTGTGTTCTTTTTGACTGGTTATGAGAAGAAATACGGAGTAACGTAGAATAGGTTTCCTCTCCGTATGGTTTTGCTTGTAACGCGTTTGAAAACGGGCGTGTATAGGTGGCTGAATTATGTAAATGAGCGTAACCCATTCGGAGACCCGCGACCGAAATACTCTCCGAACTAGCTGGCCGACAAGCAGCCACCGCGTGAATGGGTTACGGTGCCCGGATTGGTTGACCGGTTGGTACCATCCGTTGGCACTACTCAGACTTAACGTCTAGAACCGATGAGAGGTCGGTTCCGCGTTCGGACCTAAAATGGTTATAAATCATTACAAACCGTTACCTGATAACGGATCCATCGGGAAAAGAAGTGGGGATATACCAAAGAACAGAACAAGATAAAAACAAAGTGAAGTATCCGAAATTATGCATACAGAAAAAAAATGGAGCTATATAATCATCCACTGAAAGAATAAAATTAAAAAAAAAAAAAAAAGAATTACCAACTTGAAGAGAGAAAAGCCATTTGTAGAAGTAAACATTTCGCATTTTTTTGATGGAGATAAGTTTAAGAGAAGAAAGAAAGTTTTCTTGTTTGTTTGTGAAGAAAAAATAGCATACAAAATAGCGGTAAGAGGTGAGTGGCTGTGACTTTTTCTTAGTTTTAAGGGCTCTCGCTGCGATGAAGAGTCCTCGCATGTGGACTCGTACCATCGAGACCATAGGCCTGACTGGGAGGGTTGCGAGGGTTGCATCTTTTATGGTGGGTCATAATTTTCCTCGTCCAAGTTGATGTCGCCCGCCTGTTTACATGCGAGAGTATAAGCACAGTAGGTAGAAAGACAATAACCTTAGCTCTGGCCTAGGCCATTCTTTGGCTTTTACGGACCCCTTTAATTCGTGTATGTGAAATAATTTGTAGTATGCGTTGACGCTAGAGGGACAGAACCCGCTCCGTGACACAGGAGATGCTAGTCTGCCAGCGCATAAACGCGTCCCTAGGTCAGGTCGTTTCCAATGAGCACCAATATTTGGCTTGCTGAGGAACTTGACACCGCTGCAATACTTTACGGAGATTCGAAATTCAAATTTCCACTACATCTACTGAACGGAATTGAGTGAAAACATAGGATGTGTCGAATCAATTTGAACTATTCGTGCGTGCACTAAAATATTATAACCATATAAAATTGGAAATGATATGCGCATAATACAGAACATAATAAACGAAGAAGCATGCACAAAGGAAACTCTACAGGAAGGGAAAAAGTGGAGTAATTTGTAGTAATCGAGGAGTTATGGCTCAAAATGCCAGCGCAGCAACCACAAGAACAGAACAAGACAAAAACAAAGTGAAGTATCCGAAATTATGCATACAGGAAAAATAGTTGAGCTATATAACCATCCACTGAAAGAATAAAATTAAAAAAAAAAAAGAAAAAAAAAGAATTACCAACTTGAAGAGAGAAAAGCCATTTGTAGAAGTAAACATTTCGCATTTTTTTGATGGAGATAAGTTTAAGAGAAGAAAGAAAGTTTTCTTGTTTGTTTGTGAAGAAAAAATAGCATACAGAATAGCGGTAAAAATTTTAATTGAAATCAGAATATTAAGAAGTAAACAAACGTATTGTGGGACACAGGTAGCATCTATCTACTTATTACCAACTACGAGCATATGCATATTGTTATCATGAACTTGAACTTGATTGATACATTGGGAATTAGCGCAGGATTTTGATAGCGATCGTTTGAAAATCAAAAACGCGTCAGCTCGCTAGAAAACGATTAATTGAATTCTATATATGTAAATGATCTAGCCACGCCTGTCGAAATTCGGTTGAGACTCAACTTATTTTGTAGCACGTAACGTAAATGGTAGTAATCGTCATCAATGAATGATATAGAAATGAACAACAGTATGCACATAATCTTATACGAATTATAATAAAATCCAAACATCAGAAAAATGAGGAAGAAAAACATGAGCGAAAGAGAGAGAGAGACAATATACTTGTACATCTTGTATAATCAAAGACTTTAAAACATCCATTATTCAAAGAAATAATAATAAAACTTGCATTCTTTTACCAACCGCGAACTCGCTCTAAAAGATAAAATAAATGAATTCTAATAAAGTGGCGAGTTCCGCAAACGACCATTGAAAAGTTGTAAATTAACAAGAACAAAAAACATTGAATTATTTTATACCGACAAAACAAATTGTGAAAGTAATATTGACAATACGGTTAAAAGAATGTACTCCTCTCTAACCTAATTTAGTAATGTTTTCAATTCGGTTTACAAAATCAACTTATTCTCCTCTAAAATGCCTTCAACGTTATTACAAGACAAATATCAATACCCAAAACAGTTTAGAAATCGGCACAAATGTATATCAAACGGATGAGTGGACAAACGTCTCACCGAAAATTCTATCTTATATTGGCTTAAACAAACATCTACAAAAATCATCCGTTGTCCATAATACGCCAGAGAATTGTTAATTATCTTTATGGAGCCTATAGCAACTCGAGAGGAAACCCTCTGTTGAGTGTGCATGATAAAGTACAGCCAGTTGTTACAGTGGAACAGAATTTCGAGAATTTGCTGGTGCCGGCTGATCATCCGAGTCGCGCCAAGTCAGATTGTTATTACGTGAATAATGTTACATGAGAATGTAACTCGCATAGCTTCAGCCAGCATATTCCCGGAGAAGCAATTGCAAACGTTGAAGCAACAACAAATGCTTCAAGCACAGCAAATGCAACAAATGCAAGGGACGAATCGTTCGGGAAACTGGCTAAGCGGTAAAACCAGAATTTCACAGCTATCGATTGTGCATAGACGAGTGAGTCGAGTGGCAACTGCGAACGCGCGTGGACGCGGGGAGTACAGCAAAATTGAATCTTCTCAGCTCAATTTTTAATTTGTTCATAGTGAAAAGATTGTTTAAACCGTTAAATGAAATGAAAGTGTACAAAATAAATTTGATTAGCGTGAGAAGATTGTTTAAACCGTTAAATGAAATGAAAGTGTACAAAATAAATTAATTAGCGTGAGAAGATTGTTTTAAACCGTTAAATGAAATGAAAGTGTACAAAATAAATTAATTAGCGTGAGAAGATTGTTTTAATCCGTTAAATAGTTAAATGAAATCAAGTGCTTTAATTGATATGAAATTTTATTGCGGTCTGATTTGCGTTCAATTTTGGAATGTTTCTGAATAAAACAAGTGCTGACCGTTGACATCAAGATTTCTTGTGACCGTTTAATATAACAGTGTGCCACTGTGGTCGATCTCTATCTTGACCCAAAATTAAACGTTTCCCTTGCTCGCCTGTTGAATGTTTGCGGGATACGGGATTGAGAGTTGAGTTACGGCGTTTTGAAGTGGATTTTACGCGTGGGAAATTGAAATTTCGAATTGTTCAAACACCAACCAGCGAAACAGTGCAATAATTTACACGGCCCTAAATTTTAACGGATTGAAAACTTGTGACTTTCCTAGCATTTCGGCTGATTAATTTTCCCGTTAACCTATACTATTTAAACGAAGTTTTGGTAACAGTTTTTTTTCCATTTATGCGTGCATGGTGCAGCACGTTTCCTATTTCACACGCGTTTGTGCATTTTGATCGGCGCCCGAAAGAGTTTCCGTCTTTCCCACACTCGAATTTCGAAGTGTTTATGTTCCGTGTGGGTGCAAAAATAGAGCCACGTGCATCTCCGAGAGAAAGGAGGTTAGAATGCTGTAACGATTGATGATAGTGTTGAATTGAAAGAGAAGATAATTTTGGCGCTTATATTTTGGAATCGGAAAATCGCATAAATTTTTTTTGTTGTTTATACCATTGAAACACGTTCGGAGAAGGATACAAAAATAAATTAATGATCTAATTCGACGCTCTCTCTCAAAATTTTTTTTTTAATAGTGTTTAATGTGTCGAAGTAATATTTGTAAATAACGATTAAAAATAATAATGAAAATTTCAGTGGACCCCCCCCGCATGTGTCATCGAGCGCTCGGAGAACCCTGCGGGTAAGTGTCTTTTGTTACCCTTTTGGTATATTGGTAGATATATCTTTCTTTTCTTTTGTTGCATGTTGAATTGTCAGAAAATTTAGAGGTTGTTTTTTACATGAGAGAAAGACGCGATTATTTAATTGTACATGAATATCAACAATAAACTTGAACGTAAATATCGGCAAATTATGTATGTAAAAATTTCTTTTGTTGCCTTTTTAATAATAATGATGCGTAATTGAAATCTTTTGGTCTTTCCTTCCCTAAGATTCTAACCGGGTATAGGACCCGGTACGGTGGCAGGCTTCCACATCAAAATATGAGGCAGCCACCGGGTACTTATTAATCCTTCTTTTGTTTCAGGTGACGTCGTGGGTTGAGTGGCCCAAGCAGAGTGCCTCTTTATGGCATAGAGTTATGCAATCAAATTGTATAATTCTATGGCATAAAATGGTCACCGGGGTACTCCCCTTCTGATGGGAAAGTTCATACAATTCAAGTTGTATGAGTTTTCCACTCAGAAGAGGAATACCTGGCCACTTCAACAAGATATCTATGGATTTATTCCGGTTGGGTGGGTATGAAGGGGCCCCACCACCACCCGTTTGCCCCTCTTTCATTTGTGGGCCATGAACTTTGTCGGGTAATGACGAGGTCACCCCAAGTTCGCCTTTCTTTTCAGGTTTCCCTTGTTCTCATGACAAGCGCTAATTCTCTCTGTGTAGTTATCTACACTTTTTTGCGACTTCGGTCGCCTCTTGACTTCCAGCAGTCCAATTCGTGAATGCGAAATATCTTTGTAGTGGGTCCTCGTGCTGGGGAAATGAACCCGCCCCACGACACCGCAATGCTAGCCTGCCAGCGCATTCACGCGTCTCCAGACGAGGGCATTCTCGGCAGATATTGTCATCTTCTTCTGCCGAGGCAGCAGACCATCGCTGCAGTCCTTCACGGACATTTTTGAACATTTTAGATCACTACAAATTTCGTGTTTTACGTTCTCATGCGAAAGGTTATTTTTAAGACTTTTCTTTTTTAAAAAATTATCGTACCACGATCTTCACAATAGTTTCCGTATATCTATTTTGGTTATTTTACTCTAAATGTAGTTTAATCTGACTGAGATGATCACCACTACCACAGACTACTCAAAAAATGTCAGACAATACAAAAGTTGTGGCGGTCGCAAAACGAATTAAAAGTAGTCCTATAACTTGCATTTTTTGCGGCTTGAACTTGCATCCTTGAGGCACAATACTGGATGGGCATATTGAAAAGAAAAATAACCCCTTTAATATATTCCTTAAGTTCAGTTACACTGTGATAAGCGGACTTGGTCCTGTAGATTTACACGAGGGGTTAGGGTGCAGCAGAGATTAGCTTCATGTATAAACTGATCGATGGCATGCGTGCTTTTATAGAGTTTTAAATTTTAAACCTTATAAAATTTAAAATTTTATAGAGCCAAAAATTTTAGATATTGTTCTAGTCTCCTGTAGCCCTCCCCTACCAGCGGTCTGTTATTTTAAGGACTTTTATGATATAATTTTAAATAAATATAACAAGGAGTATTTACACAATACACAATGTTTTTTTTTATTATTTTCGCCCAAACAATTATTTTGGAGTCCATTTGACCTGGGAACATCTATTTCAAGTAAAATAATAAATAATCTCTATGGAAGAAAAATATAGTCCTTTTTTAATTTATTTATTGAAGACAAGAGGTTTAATCCAAAAAAAGCAGTTAATATAATTTTATAAAACCCTTCTAAAGTTAGTACAGGGTTGTCGGTTCGGCTGAAGGGTAAAATTGATAACATCTTCAAAGTATTGTTATTAAAATAATTGGAAAGTTTTAATTGAAGGCCACCATATAAAGAGACGATCCACCTTTAGCAAAAATAATTGAAGAAGACAGAAGTATGATCATTTCTGCTAGAAGCTTTTTTTGAAGGTTCAACCCCTGTACAGTAAGACCTCCCTTAATCATTGAAATTTAATAAACTACCATTTTACATCCAGCTACCAAACTTTGGTGTATGTAGCTACTACAGTTTTAGAGGGCATCTGCAGTAAAAGACGGACAGACAGACAGGTCGCGATTTCAATAGGTTTTTGTAACATAGTACAAAACCCTAAAAAAGACTAAGTACTTTCTTTATGAGGTGTTTAAAGTGCGGTAATAAGTTATTGAAAATATATAAACATTTTTTAAACACGGAATTTCTGCAGACTTTTCTGGACATTGCAAAATTGATAGCCAAGTTGGTAGAACCGAAAATCGTTTCTATCTAGAAATCTTATTAGATATTCAACACAGCAGATGCCATTTGAATTGTATTGATAATTGTAAATTACAATTTATTTAATCTATATAGTTTATTTAACTTGTTTCCATTACATCGTTACAGTGTGCTGTGCGGGCAGCCGTTAATGGTCGAATTTTGATTTTAGATGGCGTGGAACATGCTGAACGTAATGTACTTCCTATTCTTAACAACCTACTTGAAAATAGAGAAATGCATTTGGAGAATGGTACATTTTTGATGTCCTCTGCAAGATATGATAAATTGCTACAAATATATAAGCAAGAAGAACTGGATAACTGGGGCCTTGTGCGAGTATCTAAAGACTTTCGAGTCATAGCTTTAGGATTACCGACACAAAAGTATAAAGGAACTCCATTAGATCCGCCATTGCGATCACGATTTCAATCCAGACATATCCCCCACCTTTCATACAATGTAAGTTCTTTGATTTGAAATGCAGATTATATCCAACTATTCAAAAGTAAAATATTAAGGAAATACTTGCGGACCTAAAAGGAGCAGCCCCTAATGTGCAAGTAGATGAATTGCAAAAGCTAGTTTCATTTGCATTAGCCGTGTTGTCATCAGATTCGACGCCGACTTTGCCTGATTTTCCTATAGATTGCTTACATAAAGCTGCACGAATGATGGTAAGTTTTGAATGTTTGTAGACAAATATATTTAATATAAAACACTGCATCTATCAGAACTCTAACCCAACAGCTACAGTCAACGAAGCAATTGTCAGCCTATATCCATATAATACATTTCTAACGAAAGAAAGCCATGATCAAATCACAACTTTGTTCAAGGCGCTTCGTATCAAAGAATCTGCTGAACAATCTGAAAAATCAATAGAAGTTGCCAAAACCAACTCCGATTTGGTTGATTTTCGAATCGACGGCCACACCATAACAGTAAATGGAGGCTCAAAGAGTATTCAAAAATATGAATCGTTAATAAAGTTAGATTACCAATGGAACCGTTTGTCATTAATGATACAAATGTATGCTCAAGGAGATATTTGTCTTATTGGTAAGGTTTTTTATCTGGGTATAATTTTTTAAATTCCTTTTGTGACTAATTGGTAGGTCCTAAGGGTGTTGGCAAATCAGCATTGTCTCTTCAGTTGGTCAATTGGCTTGGCCAGTCGATTGAACCCATGGTTCTCTACGAAGACATAACATCGAGGGATTTAATTCAGCAGAGAATTACGACACAAGATGGTGATACTGTGTGGCGGGACTCACCGTTAGTTTATGCTGCCAAGACTGGATGCGTAGCTGTACTAGATGGTATTGATCGGCTTCACAAAAGCACGTTAACAATTTTGCAAAGGTATTTTTTTTTTTGTGAAGGTGAATGCCATTTACGTCCTGAGTGTGGGGCTCCCAGACGCACAAGGCTTCTGGACTACCCACTAAGCACCCCCTGTCATTCTGACATCCTAGCCTGGAGACTTTAAAACAGTGAATCGTTTAATGGATTTGAATCAAAATTCTCAACACACTTATTCCTTTCCATTTCAGACTGATTCACGACCGAGAACTACAATTATGTGATGGAAGTATTTTACTTCGCAGTGATCGTTACCAAGATTTATTGAAAACATTTTCAGCTGAAGAACTGCTGGCTAAAGGCATAATGCCAATTCCTAAATCTTTCAAAATAATAGCACTGGCGGATCCACCCAATTTAACTTCCTCAAAAAGTTGGCTAAGTGCTGAAATACTCAGCCTCTTCTCGTTCATTGAAATTCGCCCATTACATGCAAATGAGGAAATGAAAATCATCAACACTTTATACGAAAACGTCGATGATAACATACAGAAAGTGGTACAACTTTCGCATATATTGCGTGAGTCAAAAGATCCCTTGATGCAAAATTTGTCGACCACATTGTCAACGCGACAATTAATAAAAATTGCAAGACGAATGTCTATTTTCCCACCGGCGAAGAATGAAGAAGCGTCATTGAATTCAGTGTATGAAATTATTCAGAATACCTTTTTGGCGAAGTTTCTTCCCGCTCTGCCAAGGGCAGCGTTAGAGAGCGCGGTAAAAAAAGTCGGAATACATAAACCGCCAATTACTAAAGGTAAGGAAAAGTCGATTGAAATAAAAGATGACATCCTTTGCATTGGGAATACCACTTATAAAATCGCGAGAACAAAAGAAGAAAGTAAAGTTCCCAGCACGTTGTTCTATGATGTACCGCAGCATGTGGAAATACTAGAACGACTATTACAGGTGCGTATTAATTTTTAACCGACTTATATTGCAAAAGAGGTTATATTACGATCTCGTCGATTTTGTTGATGTTTTATGTACATTCAAGATTGGTAAATGAATCCCTTTTCCCAAACAATGTGATTTACTATCCCAATAGATTCTATGAGGTGAAAGGTAGTTATCGTTACAGAATTTTATTTTCCTGGCTGCATGTTAGCGGCATAGTATTTCAGTTAATGTAATAGTTTGAGCCCTAGCTGTTCAAGCCGAAAAACCAAACGTCCGAACAACGTTGGCGGCAACGAATTTTGCTTTGAGTGATTCTTCGGATGGGTTTCGAGCCTACCAAACTATCATGGGTACTGAGTTAGAAAATCGTATCATAACGTCCACAAAATCATTTTTTTTAAATATATCTCAACGCCAAGTTTCCCATTGTTGGATATTTTGCGGTTGAGAAACTTTAATCTTCGAGGCTATCAGCGCGTTTAAAAACCATTTTACGTACACCGATTAATCACGATTAATATTAAGTTACGATGCAATAATGACGACATCTACAACAAATACATACTCGTTTAAAAGGGAAGCCATTATTATACCATTTTAACTTGCTGCCATTTTGGTGCAATATCATTAACAACCATTGACTGCATGAAATCTTAAAGATACTTTTTATTATTCATTTTATCTGGAAATTAAAAGATCCAATTAAAAGTGTAGTGTCTGGTTTGATGGAAAGCCTGAAGGGTAGAAAAACCGTGCATTGTTTTGTTGTACTCGGAGGACTTTCAAATTGCGGTTACTTCCGTGAATGCGATTTAACTTTATTGGAATTTCCAGATTATAAGGACCTTTGAAAGCGGCAATTAAGACGGCGGCAGAATAGACGATCGGTCATCAAGTCCGGCGTACAAGAAACGATTGGTTCGATGACGAATACCAGGATGCCTTAGATAAAAAGAATCAGGCTTACAAAAAATATTTAGGTAGGAAAACTAGAACGAAGAGAGAGCGATATGAAGATCTCAAAATAGTAGCGAATAAGATATTTAGAATTAAGAGAAGAAAATACTATGACGACCAATTGAGAAGTATCGATGTAAGTCTAGCGAGCAACAACACAAGGCAAACATACAAAGTAGGGCAAAGCCTGAAACGTGGTTATAAGCTCAAAACTGCGCTCTGTCGTACTGCCATCGGCAAAATCATCGCTGATGATACCAAGATTAAGGAAAGATGGGCATCATTTTTCAAGAACCTCCTTAATCCTCCGCACAGCTCCAGAACATCGGAGCCTATAGATGTTTCCGGAGAGCTTCCATTGGCCCCACCAACTCTTGATGAAGTTGGTTCCACCTTCAGGGCCCAGAAGAATAATAAAGCGCGACAGACAACAGTGCGAAAACTATATAGACATATCACTACTTTGTACGTCGTACAAAATATTTTCAAAGCTCTTAGAAAATTAAATGCCAACAGTTTCATTGGGGAGTATCAAGGTGGCATTACAGCAAGTAGATCGACGATAGGCAGGTACTTGAAAAATGCTGGGAGTTCAACATAGACGTACACCAAATTGTCGTTGACTTGAAGCAAGCATACGATAGTATTGATCGTAACGTACTGTATCGAATAATGCTTTGCTTTGGCATCCCAGCAAAATGAGTCCGTCTTACGAAAATGACAATGACGTCGAAGACCTCCCAAGTCCGCATCAATAACCAACTCACCGATGCCTTTGACACAAATCTCCGACTAAAGGTGGGAGATGGGCTGGCCTGGCCGCATTGCTATTCAATTTGGCTCTAGAATATATTATAAGAAAGCTACTTGTCGATACAAGAGGTACGTTATTATACAATTCAAGGCAAGTGGTAGCCTATGCGAATCACATGAACATTTTGTCGCGGTCGCTAACAACCGCCAAAGAGCTCTTCCTGAAACTCGACAGCGAAGCAAAACTAGTAGGAGTTTTTTTTAGGAAAATTCATGCGGTTGACGTATCGAAAGCTTTTCATATGAATTTTATCTTAATTATGTTAATTATATACAAAATTTAATTTTCCAATTACGGAAATTTAAAAAAACAATCGAACAAACAAAAAGCGTTTTTTAGTTATAAAGCATATATATATTTCGAGGGTAAGTGTTCCCTCTTCATCACACTTATCCTCGAAATATATATATGAGGATGGATCGTAATAGTCTTTTCGTATAGACGTCTTTTAAATCGCTCCTGTCAAAAGTTTTAAAAAATTAAATTAATTTTTTAAAAACGTTAGTCCGAAGTTAATTTTTATCGGAAAAAATCTTATATTGTCGAAGTAATCGACTCAGGAAATTTATATCGAATATTTTTACTTCGATTGGTAACGAAAAATAAATTCACAAAGAAAATTTCGCCGCTGGTATGGAGGAGCCCGACGGCTTCCCACCGTTGGGGCAACCTGGGGAAACGACGAATACGAAACTGGCGATAATCACCAAAAGAAAACATAACGAAGAAAACTCCGTAGATGGAGGGTGCAAGCTGCAAATAATAGCGGACAATCAACAAATGGCCAAATTGCAGAAAGAAAATGATGAACTAAGGCAAGAGATACAGTCTCTCAAGGATCTTTTCAAGAAAGGGATGAAGCCTCAAAAGACGCAGCCACAAAATCAATGGCAACAGGTAACAAAGCCGAAGAAAAGTACAAAGCAAGCAATTCCAGAGGAAGTTCTAAGTGCTGGTGGCACCAACGAGAGCCAAAATTATTTTGAAGCGCTGGAGGGATTAACCGAAGATATGGAAATCGAAGAAAACATCGGAGGTAATTTTAATCAAGATAATGACGTTAATTTTATTCAATATTTAAAGAACAAAAATAAGGAGAAAAAACCAGCCCGCAGTTCTGCTGGTTCCTCTGAAAAAGCTTCCAACAAGACAGAAAAAGTTCCGCCAATCAACGTGTTCGGACAAACCGGGAAAGATATGGTTCGGCTATTGGCAGCCGAAAATAAACTGGCCAATTTCGAAGTCAAAAGAGTTAATGCCGAAAAATTAAATATAAGGACGAAATCACTGGTTGATTTCAAGTCAGCCAAAGATGCGCTGATTTCTGGGGAAGTTCCACACTTCACCTATACCCCAAAAAGTGAAAAGAATCAGACCTTCTTGTTGAAGGGTTTGGACAGCGGAGAGGATACGGTCGATCGTCTTCAGGTGCTCAAGGAGGCTGCACCAGATATTGATTTTGTTTCAGTCAAAGCCTTTGCGACAAGAAGGTCGACCATAGAAAGGAAGAATTTACCACTTTACCTGGTACAAATTGCAAATAAGAGCAGTCCAAGTGCCCTTCAACAAATAAGGTACTTGAATTTCAGAGTGGTGAGGTGGGAACGCCTCCAGAAAAGAGAAGTCAACCAGTGTTACTGGTGTCAAAGATTTGGACATTCGGCTGCCAATTGTGCCATGCACTATCGTTACGTTAAATGCAAAGACGTTCATGTTCCCGGTGAGTGCAAATTGGCTCAAACGGAGCCTAAAGAAAAATTATACTGCGTTAACTGCGGTGTTTTTGGTCACCCAGCATCATATCGAGGATGCTCCCGATATCAGGATGCAAAAGTTAAATTTGCTCCAAAGCAAACACAAGTACACCGTAATATCATACCTTCCAACTTCGTCAAGCCCGGAGTATCATTTGCACTCGCCGCTAGAGGACCAGCAGAAAATGCCGGAAATAATGTAAATAATGTAAGTGGCAATAATGAGCTGCTTCTCAAAATTTACCAGCAACTTAATTCTTTATCGGAGAGAATCGACAAACAAGATTCAAAAATTAACTTTGCTTTTCAGCGTTTAGGTCTTTCAAAGGCCTAATAATAACTTGTCATCCAGTCATATTCCCATGGATAGGCTTCGCCTCATATCGATCAACGTCAACTCTATCGTTGCTATACATCGACGTGATTATCTCCTTGAATTTGTTGTTAAGCAAAAGCCTGACATCATACTTCTCACTGAAACCCACCTCAATTCATGGCATTCCATTGAATTCAAAGATTTTGCATTCGTAAGAAACGATAGGGTAATAGGTGATGGGGGAGGTGGCACCGGGATATTGGTTAGAAGACCCTATTGTTTTCAAAATATTGAAAAAGTCGAATTCAAAAACTTTGAATTTCTTGAAGTGTCCGTCATCAAAATTTCACTGCCAGGTGGGGAAACCTCTTCGTTATCTCTGCCTATGCAACTGGTCAAAATGTTCTCAAGTTCAAGGAGGAACTCAATTCCTTGTTTGAAATACTCGAATTGAACAGGCTACATAATTATTATATTTTTGCCGGTGACCTGAATGCCAAGCATACATCATGGCTAAACGCCACCAATAATCCAAGAGGTGTATTCCTGAAATCATGGATAACAGAGAACCAAATTGAATACAGGTGCAACCTATATGGGTCGGAGTTCCCAACATACCCTAGGACAAATTCATATTTGGACCTCTGCATTGCTGACGCAAGACTTGAATTCAGCTTTAATAGTCCTCAACGGAAACTGCAGGTGCTTCCTTACGATAGCGACCATAACGCAATCGTAATGGAAATCAATCATCAAAGGGATGATTTCTTCCTCATTCCAGTTCAACATGAAAACCATCGGTTGAATTTCAAAAAAACAGACTGGGGAAAGTTTCAAAAGAAGTTCAATCGGGAGTACCAGAAGCAATGTCCCTCTTCTGATGATGGCAACGCTTGCTCAATGGTTCCTAATAACAGAAATCTAACTGACGATGAAATAGATCTCTATTTGTCGAAGTTAGAGAAGCTGACGTTGGAAACGATTGAGAAAGTTGTTCCCAAGATTAAACATCGAAACAATATGGAAGGATATGAAACACCAACCATCGCAAGGTTGAAAAGATTGAAAAGCCTTCTTCTCACCCGCGTCAACAATATTTATCGACGATTTTTGGACTACAACCATCCCTCGTTGGCTTTGTTGAAATTACACCTGAAGAATGTCCGGAACTTAATCCGTTCATACTTCAGGAGTGAGGTCAGCAATCAATGGGCGGAAAAACTGAGGGGTATTAGCCCACAGGACCCAGATGGCGTTTTCGCGAAAGTGAATAGCTTATTCCGCAGGAAGTCTCGAGTGAAGGTATCGAATCTTGAAGTCGCTAGTGATGAGATAAATCTTCTCGATAGAGCTGGTATCGAAATTGATAGTACGACTCCGGATAGAAATGGAAACAGGATTATATGTGATGGATTGCAGAAACTTGCCCTGATTGGAACACATTTTGAATTGGTTCATCTGCCAAACCCAGAGAGAAGGAATGAAATATTTTCGGAGGTCGTTGAAGCAAAAGTTTACGACTTCAAATCAAGCCTGAACGGCCAATCAATTCTCCATTTCGATGAAACATTAACATCTGACCTCATACCGAGCTTGAATCTTATTGATTATTTTGTCAGCTATGAAGACTTGTGTTTCATATTTCGCAGAATAAACAACAAAAAATCATGTGGTACTGACGGTATTCCAAATATAGTTCTCCGACATTTGCCTGAGGTTGCTATTAGGAATTATTGCATATTGTTCAACAACATGTTGAACAATTCATATTTCCCAAATGAGTGGAAAAAGGCTAAGGTATTTCCAATCTTGAAGAAAGGAAAAGAATCTTCATGCCCGAAAAGCTATCGCCCAATCGGCTTGCTGCCTAACATCAGCAAGGTGTTTGAAGTGATACTCAACAGAGCATTAAACGCCCACATTGAGAAATATGAGTTGATGCCGAATTGCCAATTTGGTTTGCGTGCCAGGCATTCGACCATACATGCAATAACGAAAGTAACCTCAGACATCTGTTGGAAACTAAACAACAAAGAATGTGTTGGAGTATGTCTCATTGATATGGAGAAAGCCTTCGATACGGTGTGGTTAGATGGACTAGTTTTCAAACTTCTTCAGGACAGGTTCCCCAGACACTTTGTCGCCATGATGTGTAATATGTTATACGGGAGATCATTTGTTGTAACTGATGGAAATCTGACAACAATGCGCGAATTCAAGGTCTTGAATGGTCTACAGCAGGGAACAGTTACTGCGCCCCTGCTTTTCTCAATATTCATTCGCAAGCTATTGAACAGTTTTGATTTTAATGTCTCGCCAACGCGATCATTGGTAGCGTTTGCTGATGATCTGATCATCTATACGGCAGACCGAAAAGCTACAATAGTTCAGAGCAATCTTCAAAAATGTTTAATGATGTGCAGCTCTACACCGACAATTGGCGAATGAAAATCAATGCGCAGAAGTGCGAAACAATTTTGTTTCGGACAACGCTGCAGGGGGCCAGTCAAGACTTGAAACGTAATTGGAAGGATTTCCACATTATGGCTAGTGAGGGTAGTTCAGAACGGGTTCCACATAAATCCTGTGTTCGATACCTCCGTGTTCATCTCGATCAGTATCTGTACTATACTGAACATGTCATAATCATGCTCAGTAAAGCACTAAAAGTAGTCATGGCCCTTCGCCAACTCTTTCATTCCAGATATTTTGATCAAAAAGTCAAAGTTATTTGTTACAAGACCCTGGTTAGGCCAGTTTTGACATACGGATGCCAGATCTGGTACAACCAGAGTGCTAGTACAATGGAAAGATTAAGAGTTTTCGAAAGGAAATGTCTTCGTGCATGTACTGGTTTGTACAGAAAGCCTGAGACGGATTGGAAGCACTATATATCGAATAGAAAAATTTATCAAACCGCTCAAGTGACAAGAGTCGATATCTTCATATTGAAACTTCTTCCGAATCATATCGCAAGATCTGTAACTGTGAGTGAAAACCCTTGGATTTCACAGCCGTTCCACCCTACAGACGGGTATATTGTGACTTGCCTCACTACTGGCTTCGTTCCTCCAGAAGCATTCGTGTATTTGGACATGAATCGATATGTTTTTGATTCTGACGGCGTCCCAATCATATATCACATATATCGAAGGGCCACCGATAAGAAGATAAAATATCCTCCGAATCTGAGTTCACGAGACCAACAATTCCAATGGAGATACTCATTTGCTAGATTCGTTGAGGCTGGTCGAGCTGAGATGGAACAATCTAGGTATTGGTGGCTGAATGACAATGTCTAAATTATTCGTTTATTTTCTGTTTTTGTGCTTTTTCTCGTTACTTAGTTTTTTAGATTCATCTCATTATTGCTACATCGTATTGTTGTTTATTTGTATTATAAATTAGGTATAGGTTTCAATATAAGGTAACGTTTTCTTTTTTTTTTTTTTGATTGAACTTATTTAGAATTAGGGTGTAACATATTAGGTATAGGATATAAGTTCATTGTTGTGTTAGTAGTATAAGTAATTTTTGAATAATGCTGGTTGTTTTTTTCTCCTTTTTCCAATTGAATCAAAAAATATCTAATAATCTTAATTAATTTAAATTTGCAAGTGTATTTTTTTCATTAAATGTGTTTAACTGATAACGTATAAATTTAGAGAGCCATTCGGGCCATTAAGTTTTTTATAGTTTTATTGTTTGGAATTTGCTTTATGTTCTTTTAAAAATTTATAACGAATGATTTTTTTTTTTTTTTGTGGTAGGGAGGTGAAGGCATTTACGCCCGCCGAGTCTGGCAGTGTGGGACTCCCATGGATAACGATTGGTATTAAATAAAGCGCTTTTGACTTTGACTTTGAAATATATATATGCTCTATAACTACAAAACGCTTTTTGTTTGTTTTGTTGTTTTTTTTTAAATTTGCGTAATTGGAAACTTAAATTTTCTATATCATTTTCAGAAAGCGCAAAAAACACCGAGGATTCAAATAATTTTAATTATGATATTCATTTCCATAAGCCGAATCCATGCATCTCCGAACCCTCATATTCATTATAGTGGAAAACTGACGTGCTTGCTACAGGACAAAAATAGAGTAATAACTTACTCTCAATAAATGATCGATTAGAATTTTAAACACATCAAAAACTTTGAAAACAGTTCTGAAATAAACAAACTTTTAAGCACAAAAAAGAAAACCGATTTTGAAACGCCCTAAAAAGGATAAAATATAATTTTTGGAATCGTTGCCACATCAGTTTCCCCTTTTTGAAAAGTGTCTGGCAAATACTTATTAACCAATTGTAACTATAACCGAAAACCTAATTTGGCTCCGATTCCAAAAATTTTGTTTCATCCTTTTTAGAACATTTCGAAATCGGTTATATTTTTTTCTTAAAAGTTTTTTTTCTCGATTTTATTGTAGCACAAACTATAGATATGGTTGCTATATCTGAGACTTGGTTGACACCAGAACATTAACTTTCTCAACCTCTTTCTTGAACTTAATAGCGCAGACATATTAGATAAGACTGGTGGTGGTGTTGCCATAGTAATCAAACAAGTCGAAGTAGCAGGAGACTGCTCCTGCCTAGCTAGTTTTGTAAATAAATTACTAAATCAAACAATGTATATAGATATATATATATATATATATATATATATATATATATATATATATATATATATATATATATATATATATATATATATCATCTTCAGTGTCTTAAAGGATATTTTGAAGGTAATGACTGTATATAGTTGTAGGATGGGTTCAGCAGGTAGTGCTAAATTAGGTCAGGTACTAAATTAGATCTGTTACTAAATTAGGCCACGTATAGGGATATTAAGTTTTTATTTTTTATTTTTTGATTGTTGGATGTCCGTTTGTTCTGTTCCATCTCGTTTCCGTTTTCGTCTAAGAGTGTGGTGTAGTACTGAGAAAATGGCGTCGAAATTTTAATAAGCTGTTCGTTGGTAATGTTACTGTCTGGTTTTCTATGTTTCTAGGGTGTCAAGTCTCGGTCTTTTG
This sequence comes from Odontomyia ornata, assembly GCA_963969285.1. Lineage (NCBI taxonomy): Eukaryota > Metazoa > Arthropoda > Insecta > Diptera > Stratiomyidae > Odontomyia > Odontomyia ornata. The sequence goes on from OZ017739.1 coordinate 255,622,442, forward strand.
CTTTGTTTGTGTAGCAATGTCATAGAGTTTGTTATGGCGTCAGGCTCGTGTGCGTGGTTTTTTAGGCGCGTCGCATAATTGGAGTCTGCCTTGTTTTGTAAGAAAGATTGTAAGTGCTTTTTGTAACTTGTCATTAGTTTCCGTGTTGTCCTTCCTATGTACACCATGTCGCAATCCTTGCATGTCGGTTTGGATATGCCGCTGTTCTCATATATTGATGTGTCATTCAGTTTTGGTTTCAGTTTGTTCCCACTGTTGTTGTTATTTTTGCATGCAGTTTGCAGTTTTTATTTCCTAAGGAAGTTTGACAGTTTGTATATCCCTTTGCCTACGTATGTTGAGAAATCCCCTGATGGTCGTTCTTATGAGTTTCAGTCAGTTGGCGTTCCTGTTTTGGTGAGTACTAGGTAACAGGTTTGTCAATGTCACGTTGTTTGTATCCGTTATTATGAGCTATTCTGTAAATGTTGTTTAATTCGTTGGAGTAGTTAGTAGAAGTCATGGGGATGGAGTGAAGTCTCTGCACCATTGATCTGTACGCTGCTAGCTTATGTTGTGCGGGGTAATTAGATGTTACGTGTATGGTATGATCAGTTGTAGTTGGTTTTCTGTATATTTTGTAGTCTAATCGTGTTTGTTCGCGTGTCACGGTTAGGTCCATACATATATGGTCCTTATGAGACTCAGCATTTGATCTGTGAATCGTCGGCGGTTATTGAATGAAGGTTTTTCTGTTAATATGGCTAGTGTTTCATCGACGGGTATAGACGTATAGAGGTTGTTGATGTCTAGTGAGAAAATTCGACTAGTGTCAGCCAATGTTAAAGAGGTGGTAGAGTTCGCTAGATCACGGCTGTTTTTTAATGTGTATTTGTCGTCAAGGTGCAGGACATCAGCCATCATCGTTGCCAAGTGCCGTGGTAATTGGTACGCAAGAGCTGGGCGGTAATTGACGACAGGCTGGATAGGGATATTGGGGTTATGGGGCTTACCTTGTGCTTTAAGGGACCATAACCAAGCAGAAATATTTTAAGTTCAATAACAACACATACATTGCCAAGGGCGGTCTGGGTATGGGACATCCAATGTCATCAACAATGTCAGAAATATTTTTACAATCTTTGAAAGAAGTCTTTATACCCAAAATTGTCAAAGATTCAATTTAATATTTTACAGACAAGATGCGGATGGTTGTTTCATCGTTATTGACTCACAAGAAAAGAAACAAGACGAACTACTTACCTATATGAATGAAATAAACACGAATATAAATTTCACTGTAGAAAAAGAAACAAACGAACAACTCAACTGTATGGACCTAACCGTGACGCGAACAAATACGATCAGACTACAAAATATACAGAAAACCAACCACAACTGATCATACCATACACGTAACATCTAACCACCCCGTACAACATAAGCTAGCAGCGTGCATATTAATGGTGCAGAGACTTCACTCCATCCCCATGGCTTCTACTAACTACTCCAACGAATTAAACAACATTTACAGAATAGCTCATAATAACGGATACAAACAACGTGACATTGACAAACATGTTACCTAGTACTCACGAAAACAGGAACGCCAACTGACTGAAACTCATAAGAATGACCATCAGTGGATTTCGTTAACATACGTAGGCAAAGAGTCAAATTTCCTTAGCAAATTCAAGCTGCAAACTGCATTCAAAACTAACAACGACATTGGAAACAAATTGAAACCAAAACTGAATGACACATCAATATATGAGAACAGCGGCATATCCAAACTGACATGCAAGGACTGCGACATAGTATATATAGGAACGACAACACAGAAAGTAACGACAAGATACAAAGAGCACTTACGATGTTTCTTACAAAACAAGGCAGACTCCAATTATTCGATGCACCTACAAAACCACGCTCACGAGTCTTACGCCATGACAAACTATGATATTGCTACACAAACAAAGTAAAGGACCGAGACTTGACATCCTAGAAAGGCTTGAAATATGTAAACATAGAAAAACAGACGGTATCATTATCAACGAACAACTTGTTACAAAACTTAATATCCCTATACGTGGCCTAATTTAGTAACAGATCTAATTTAGTACCTGACCTAATTTAGCACTACCTGCTTAACCCATCCTACGACTATATAAAGTCATTCCCTTCAACACATCCTTTAGACATTGAAGATGAGGAGTCGGAACTTGTCTGCTCACACAACAAAGCAAGGCCCGAAGGGTTAGAAAGAAACAAAAGAATTGGCCTGCGGATACCAAATAAACGCAATAATTGACTGAATAAAAATATGTTTGTTAGTTCATGATGCAGATACTGCAACCGATTGTAATATGTAAATAATTAAAAAGCAAAACAAAATCAAATAAAAAGGCCTAATAAGTCTAAGTAAACAATTAATTAAAGTATTAAAAGCAAGGCAACCTGAGATGGAAAATTATGTAAAAACTACAACAAACCATTTTGATTTAATACGGAAAAACAAATATTGCAAATTGAAATAAATTTTGAAGGAAGCATATCATAGCTCTGTTTAGACATAATAAGCAGGAAAAATAGGTTTAATTAAAATCGATTAAAATAATAAATGTTTAAATGATGATCATGATAATGCTAAGTAAGAAAGTATATGAAAAGAGATATGGAATAATGTAATAATGCAAAACAAAACAAAAAAACATCAATAATATGGCGCACTCAACCCATTAGATACACGTTGTCATCTCTATGTAAAAACAATAATATGGCGAGCAGCACAACCTCATTGGATACATATCACCATCTCAAAACAAAATAAACATCAATAATATGGCTCACTCAATCCATCGGATAGACATTGTCATATCTAAGCAAAAACGAAAATGATATGGCGAACCGTACAACCTCAGTAGATACACATAACCATCTCAAAAACAAAAACCAATAATATGGCTCTCTCAACCCATTGGATACACATTGTCATCTCTAAGCAAAACAAAAAACATCAGACGACACACATGATCATCTCAAGTGAGCATAAGACATCGATCATATGGCGCACGACCTGGTACGTGGCTAAATTAAATAAACAATAACCTGACGTCTACAAACCAACAGTAGATAAACCTTCAACAAGTCGGAGCAGCCAACAACATTTGCACGTATCGCCAGCGCTTAAACTAAGTCAATGAGTGGTAATACGCTACATTTGTCTTGTGAACGTGCAAACGCGCCGCCTCATGCTTTCGCCACCCAATAGCATCAATATTAAAAGGTATGAGCGGGCAACCACGCCGCTTTTCGCTTTACGTTTATTCGCATGATAAGATTTATCAAATTGAGATCAAGCCGTGTTACCTCATATGGCAGGTATACAGTGGAAGTGAAGACACGCAGCGGCATGCATCTCGCATGCAAGTACGAGTCAGCTAGCAGAAAGTAACAAAGAACGCAGAAATAAGAAGGAAAAGACAACAGTAAAACATATCTCGCGAGCGTAAGTTAGCCAGGTGAAAGCTCCAGAGAGGAGAATGCTGCAATCAGCTCAAAAGCTCTCCTCGCCCTTCCGCAAGTCTGTTTCCCCTAAGAGAATATCGTTTGTTGGCTCTGCGTTGCGTACAAATGAGATGAGACGGGAAGAGGAGCTTCTTTAGAATGGGAGTTCACGTGTTCACGTATTCAGCAGTTTCCAGGAAAGATTGAAGTAAAAGCAAGTGCTTGGATCAGATCGGTTTGTGATTCGACTCTATTAGGGAGCACCGTGCAGTAATTTACGCGACCTTCGCGATTGTAGTTTAACCGCCGGAATTAAGCTGAGGTGTTTTTGGTGATAATCAGATGTTAAGGGGTGAGGTGTTGGCTTTAGCCGTGAGACTCAACCAGCCTTTTGGCATTCATGCCGTGTGGCTACCCCGCACCTAGATTTCACTTTTGCAGGCCAAATAACAGTCGAAGAAAGAAATCAGCCGCGCCACCCAGCGAGCACACCGGCCAGCGGTGCATCATTCCTGGAAATCAGGACCATCAAGTGTCTGCGAGCCGGCCTATCTGTTGACAACCGACGAAGCCAGTGGAATCAAGCCCGCAAGTCGCCCACGCCCGGCCCCACAGAGTAGTCTGGAGCAGGCACTCCAGGCGGAGCCTAGAGCTCGGTGAATCGCCAAGGAGGAGTACCTGGCCAGGATCCAGGTACCCCTGGACAGCAGCGAGCGCGCAGCCAACACCAAGCGCCAGCGTGGAGGTCAAAGGAAGCTCAAACGGAATGAGCTTCACGACATACCGAGACTCGCCCGAGTTATGATACCGAGCTCCGAACTTTAGAAAAAGTGATATGGTTTTGAATTCATTGTAAAAATGATGAAAATGAAAAATGATTTGCATTGAATGGAATTTATTTAGGTTGAATGAAGTATGAGCGGTGGGTCACGTGTACTTGGTGCAGGCGAAGGAGCTACGCTGCGGGATAAGGAAGGAGATTCAAGCCCGTCACGCAATTTCACGGCATGGAAGTTGATGCCATGAAAATGTATAAATCTAAAGGAAGGAAAAGGAACGGAAAATCAAGTAAATTACTATGAAATTTAAACCGGGGTGTTTCGCTGACGACTTCTTAGGGGATAGGTAAGTAATAACACAGGAGTATGATGGTAGTGTGCAGAGTATGTATAAGCGCGGGGATCCCCGGAAGAGGCCGGTAGGCCCCCGCTTATTATACAACGTAACACGTTTACAACACTTGCACTCCGAAGATGCTGATTTTATATTTATTATTTCATCCGGAAGTTGTCACAGTGCAATTGTCTGTTCAATGACCGAACATTTCAAGTTCCAAAAGAATAATCCTTTATTCGTTGTGATAGTCGTTGCCGTTTGTCCAATCCTATCCGAGACTGTTGTCCTGGTTCCATGACGAGTAAATACTAAGTGGAGCGTTGTCAGCACCTCGACTTTGTCGGTTTTTGATCCGCAAGTAGTATTTTATTTCCTACATACAGGACACCCACTATCCGCCACCTGAGGACGCGTCCGATGGGGCACTGAAAGCCCCACATGGAAAATATAAAATAGCCTGATTGGTATGTAAATATTACGAATTTGAAGTTGTTACTAGATTTTACTCCACGCAGAAGAAAAATGAGAAAGTTTGAAGTACGCGTTTAGTAAAGTCACGTTTTGTTCGAAATCGTTCTAAAATAATACTTGAGGCAGCGCCAATACTCGAACCTAGAGCTTTGATGTTTTAAAGCTGATTCAATGGTTGACAGGGGTCAACAAGCAACTAAGCTACTCGTATACATCGGGGGTTATACATATAGTTAATATATACCACAGATATCGTTCCATTTAGTTCATATACTTTTTATAGACAAGCATTTTGAAGAATAGTTAATTTAAAATAATATTTATTTTCAGGATTTCATAATTGGAGAGCATTTACTGCTAGTTGGCAACCAAGGCGTCGGAAAGAACAAACTCGTAGATAAACTGCTTTCATTGATGAGCAAACCTCGAGAATATTTGCAGCTTCATCGTGATACAACTGTTCACAGCCTAACAGTACAATCATCTTTAAGGGATGGAATGGTTGTTTTTGAAGACAGTCCTTTAGTAAAAGCCGTTAAATTCGGACATGTTCTTGTAATTGACGAAGCAGATAAAGCGCCAGTGAATGTAACATGTATTTTGAGGACTCTCGTCGAGAACGGAGAAATGACTTTATCGGATGGAAGGAAAATAGTGCCCCATGGAGCCGAAGAAAACCCAAATGTCAAGAACTTAATTCACACACATCCAAACTTTCGCCTGATTGTGTTGGCAAATCGGCCAGGTTTTCCATTTTTGGGCAACGATTTTTTTGCCTCGCTAGGAGATGTATTTAGCTGCATTGCTATTGACAATCCTTCGCCAAGTTCAGAAATATTCCTCTTACAGCAATATGGTCCCTCTGTTCCCAAACAGACCCTTTCAATTTTAGTGAATGCATTTGGGGAGCTTAGATCAATGGCGGACGAAGGAGTGCTCAACTATCCTTACTCTACGAGAGAAGTTGTAAATATTGTGAAACATTTAGAAAAATTTCCCAATGAAACCATGTCTGAACTAGTGGGGAATGTCCTTGACTTTGATAGATATTCTCCAGAAGTTTTAGATCAAGTCACGCAAGTACTTTTAAAACACGGCTTAGCCATTGACACTTACGCAAAGAATGAACTGTATAAAGAAAGGAGAAAACGCGAAATCCAACTTACTATAGAGAGGAGTAGTGGTTTGGATGTTTCGAAACCCAAACATGGTAAAGTGGATCCTAACAATGATCCGCACGTTGGTGGTAATACGTGGGCTGGTGGCACAGGGGGTCGTGACACGGCTGGTTTGGGTGGAAAAGGTGGCCCGTACAGATTGGATGCTGGTCACAAGGTACATCAGCTGTCTGACGAGGAAAAAGATAACATTCCAGATGAAGTGAAACGTGCCGCGAGGGAAATGAATCGAAAAGCCTTCGAGGATAAACTGAAAGAAATTCATATGTCTGCTTATGATCACAAAGTGTATGAACAGTTCAGCGTACCGATAAAGAGGCAAGTCCAGCAATTGAAAGCAATCTTAGAAACTCTGCAAACAAAAAGTAAAGAACGGTTATGGCAAAAGTATCAAACATCCGGTGAACTTGACGACACAAGGCTGATTGAAGGAATTACAGGGGAGAAAAATATATACAGACGTAGAACAGATTTAAGTCCGTTTGCCGAGCAGATTCATGAGAAACCTAAACGACTAAGATTGATTGTTGACGTATCAGGTTCAATGTACAGGTAATTTAAATAACAGATGCAATGTGCCTTGGAAAAACCTTTGTTGACTATGTTTTATTTTAACTGTTTGTTGTATTTCCCTAGTTGGGTGGAGCTAAATTACATTATGTTTATCGTTTAATAGATTTAATGGTTATGATGGAAGGCTGGACCGCGAACTTGAGGCAGTTGTTATGGTCATGGAAGCATTCGAGGGGTTTGAATCAAAAATAGTTTGTGATATTATAGGTCACAGTGGCGAGTCGCCTAACATACCATTTGTGCAAATAGGTAAAATTCCAAAGACTGATAAGGACCGCCTAGAAACTATCAAAATGATGCATGCTCATTCACAATATTGCTGGTCAGGCGATCATACACTCGCAGCAACTTACAATTCAATTGAAGCATTGTCGAAAGAAGATCATGAGAACTCAATAATTGTTATTCTGAGTGATGCAAACTTAAGACGTTATAATATAAAACCCAAAAAGTTATCTGAAATCTTGAAAATGGGTGAGCCTAAAGTGCAGGCATACGTAATTTTTATTGGCAGTTTGAGCGAAGAAGCAGACGAGTAAGTCTATAATGTCTTGTTCTTATAAACTTTTACAAATAGAATATTTCGTTACAGAATTAACTCAAAACTGCCGGCAGGTCATGGTTTTGTGTGCATGGATTTGACTAAATTGCCACAAATACTGAAGCAGATTTTTACTTCATCAATTTTATAAACAAAGGGCATTGAAAATGGTACTTAGACAATGCTCACAGAAGTACACATTTTTAATATAAGTAGAAATATTATATTGAAATAAATGGCTTTTCTATGGAAATAGATAGAACCAAATCGCACATCCACTAATCATTCCTGAATACTAAGAACCACTACATGAACCCAAATCCACCCACACCTCCCCTTAAAGCACAACTTAAGCTCCATAAAGCCCATATACCTATCCGGCCTGTTGTCAATTACCGCCCAGCTCCTGCATACCAATTAGCAAGACACTTGGCAACGATACTGGCTGATGTCATGCACTTTGACGAGAAATACACATTAAAGAACAGCCGCGATCTAGCGAGCCCCATCAACCCTCTAAGCTTGACTGACATTTTTACTTTTATCATTAGACATCACCAACCTCTATACATGTAAACCCGTCGATGAAAACTGACCATGCTACAAGAAAAACTTTCATTCAATAACAACCGACGATTGACAGATCAACTACTCACCACAATCCCACACAATCATGCAGTACTGTTTTAAGTTCAATGATAACACATATATTCCTTGGCAATATACCGTTTGGGTATGGGACATCCAATATTCTTAATAATATCAAATATTTGCTTACAATCTCTGGAAGATATCTTTATACCCAAAATCGTCGAAAGATTCAATGTGATATTTTACAAACAATATGTGGATAACTGCGTTAGAGACAAGCAACAAGCTCTCGATGGAAGGGAAAGCGGCTATTAAAACCGTGGCTGAACAGACGATCGGACATCAAGCCCGGCGCAAAAGCAGTGATTGGTTCGATGATGAGTGCAAGAATGCTTTACATAAATAGAACCAGGCGTACAAAGATTACATAGGTAGGAAAACCAAGACGAAGAGAGAACACTTTGAAAATCTGAGAAGAGTAGCGAATAAGATAATTAGAATTGAGGAAAGAAAATACTATGACGACCAATTGAAGATGTAAGTTTTGTGAGCAATAACACAAGACAAGCATACAAAATAGTGAAAAGCCTGAAGCGGGGTTATCTGCGCAAAACCACGCTCCGTCGTGATGGCATCGGCAATATCGCTGATAAAACCAAGATTAAGGAAAGATGGGCATGATATTTCAAGAACCTCCTTAATCCTCCGCACAGCTCCAGAACAGCCTATAGATATCTGCGGAGCTTCCATTGGCCCCACAAACTCTCGATGAAGTTTGTTCCATCATCAAAGCCCAGAAGAATAATAAAGCCCCGGGCATCGATGAGATTCCAGTGGAGCTCATCAAATATGGTGGAAGCAGTGTTCATAAAGCTATTCACAGTCATCCAGCACATTTGGCAACAAGAACATATACCGAAAGAGTGCGGCCAATTAATTATATTTCCTATCCACAAAAAATATGACAAGCTACTTTGTACGCCGTACAAAATATTTTCAAAGATCTTAGAAAATAAAATTGAATCATATGCCAATAGTTTATTGGGGAGTATCAAGGTGGTTTTAGAGCAGGTAGATCGACAATAGACCAATTGGTTCAGTCAAGCAGGTACTTGAAAAATGCTGGGAGTTCAACATAGACGTACGCCAAATTTTCGTTAACTTTAAGCAAGCATATGCCAGTATTGATCGTAACGTACTGTACCAAATAATCGCTTTGGCATCCCAGTCAAATCAGTCCGTCTTACCAAAATGACAACGACGTCGACGAACTCCCAAGTTCGCATCAGCTCACCGATGCCTTTGACACAAATATCGGACTAAAGCAGGAAGATGGGCTGGCCCCATTGCTATTCAACCAACCTGTCGATGCACGAGGTACATTACTATATAAGTAGTAGCCTATGCGGACGACGTCAACATTTTGTCACGGTCATTAACAACCGCCAAAAAGGTCTTCCTGAAACTCGACAGCGAAGCAAAGCTAGTGGGGCTACAAACCAATGAAAAGAAAACAAGGCTCATGACGCAGTCGAGGAAAAATACCTCAAATACACAGATTATCACACCTGGCGAATACAGTAGCGAAAATGTTGGTAAATTTGTGTATTTAGGCGCCAAAATTACAAAGACGGGTGATAAAAGAGACGTAATACACTGAAGAAAACAGCTCGCAAATAAAATATTTTATTCAGTTTTTACGATCTTGAAGACCAGCTGCATACTCAGGAAAACAAAGCTCCAAGTATACAAATCTTTGATAAGACCAATGTTATGCTATGGGTGTGAAACATGGATCCTAACCCAAGCATCCGCAAACATATTGAACGCCTTTGAGCGATGGGTCCTGAGGCGAATAATCGGAGTGAAGCTAGACGGAGACCAATGGAGAATTCGATACAACCATGAGTTGTATGAAATTTTTGACGAGCTGGAGGTCTCACCGATTGTAAGGCTTCAATACGCGCTCCCGAATATGACCAACGTGGTGCCCGAAATATACTACTCGAATGCCAAACCGGAAAAATCTACTCAAATATGGCAACCGTACCGACCGCAACGCGAAACCGATCATTCGCGGATTACCGAAACCCTACCCTCTCGGCGGCATACTCACCTTTCACTCGCATTTCCTGCTGGAAAAGAACGATTTTTGCTGGAAAGGAAAGACTTCGTTGGCCTAGCAATCTATTTTATTTTTATTTGTTAACTCTTTTGTATTTTATCATATACGTAATCAATTTAATAATAGAATGCTCTTACAAACAGAATTCATAAAAACAATTACAATCCTATTGCTTTCTTCTACTATATTCTAGAGGAAAATTATAGCGTTCTTTAAAATTAATTTTCCAGTGAAATTGCAAGATACATTTTAGGATATGCATTTATGTGACGGGAAAAGAATCAATTTGGCTCGTTATACTTTAGTATTTGGAATTGAAATTATCAAAGTATTTTTTTTCTTGAAAATACTTATTGTAGTTTCGTTTACAGATTACAACGACATTTGGCGATTTGAAAAACTTAATAGATCCCTTTCAATGGCCTGCCGTTTCTTTATATAGATTACATTTTGCTCGATATGATTTTGCTGACGCAAACAAATTCATATACAACAGTTGAAATGATTATTGGGAAGCAAAAACTGTCAGTTTAAGAACTGTTTTGAAAAGCTCTCATAGAGAACTTTCAGTTGATACTCATATCGGCTACCTTTCATTAAATTTTTTTTCAGGGGCCACTCCTCTGTACTGTAATCATTGATTCATGGCCTGTTTTTTAGAATCTTAGAATGGTTACAAAGCCCTTTTGCTAGGAGCTCTCTCCTGCCTTTCCGACTTGTTTCAATTGTATATACTCATCTTCATGATACCTATCATTCCTGAAATTTTCATGCGAATCCTAGAAAAGCTGTAGTTTCTAAGTCGGTAAAAAGCGCATATGGCTCCATAGCGCATATGGCTCCATATTAATGCAGGAAAATTCAAATCGCTATAACTTCGTTAAATATTATTCGATCTTTATGAAACTTTCAGAAAAGATTAATCCTATAAATAGTCATCTGTGTGCTAGATTTTATTGAATTTAAGGGTACCGTCTAGATTTTATTCAAGAAAACATAAAATCAATAAATCATACTATTACTAACAAAGTTGAGTGAATTTCGACTTCTCATGTATTTGTTGTTGTTGTACTCATTAAGGCCTACATCCATGATTTTTTTCAGATTTTTCGGATGGAAGGTGTCCAATCGCGAGGGGGGGGTACGCGAAAAGTTCGTACATTTCCCCTTCCCCTGCCCCCCTCGGTACTTGTAAGGCAATTTTAAGACTTGTTTCGAAAAGATCTCGTTGAGACCTTTCCAATGACACCCTACTCGACTACCAATGGTGAAAAACATTTTTTGGGGGGTCACTTCCCTATATGCGGAGACCCCCCTTAAACCCCTTTAAAAATTTGTCCCACCATTGAACTTTCAAGAGGTCATCACTTCTGACCTTTCCACAAAGTTTCATGGCTGTAGCTTCTATAGTTTCGGAGAAAAAGTGCTGTGACATACAGACGGACGGACAGACGGACACAGGTCGTGATTGCAATAGGGTTTTGTATTTTAGTACAAAACCCTAAAAACGACGAAAAGAGGGAAATCGCCTCGAAAATCAAGGATATATACAGATACTCCTGAGAAAAATTGACTGATAGGATAGGATAGGATCTGATATTGAAAACGAAATTCCAGTTGTGTTGGTTAAGTTCGAGAAAAAAGTCATTTTTTTTACATCATATTGGACAGGTTGTAACCAAATACAGCCCCATGGAATATAAAGTTTCATTTTTGAGAAAGAAGCCGGGTGCTTGGAAATTTGTTTTTCCTAATATCAAAGATGAGGGCACAGTTTACTTATCAGACTATGGTCTATGTATTGCCACCGCCCATATCTGCTGCTACAGCAACAACAGCAAATATTTATGTATTTAAAAAAGATCGTACTATGTACAATGTGCAATAGTAGATTCGTTAAATGATATTAACATGTTACCCTAATTATTAAATTTAAATGTTCATTTTATAACGTGGACTTATAAAAGTTTTTGTGACAATACCTATATTGTTAATTATCATGACGTTTCAGTTGTATTTTGTGGTGATTTTGATCTCAATAAATGTTTAATTTCATGTAAATTGCGATTTCAATTATTGTATACGGAGGCTCCCCACTATGTACGAATGTACCCTGCCCCCTGTACGAAGCTACCCCATGTGTGGTGTGCTTTCGCACGATTTCCATTTTTAGGAAAATGGATCATAGGGTTGTTATGTCACATTAAATCCAACATGAGCTACATTATTATTAAAGCCAGAAAAGTAGATAACTCAATCGCGTTTAATTTATTGTGGAATAGCTATTAGTTTTGTTTTTAAATGACCTCATGTAAAAAGTATACGAACCCTACCTGCTCTCCCCTATGTAAATATAGTATATTGTATGTATAGAATAGTTATACTCTACTTCGATGCGCATTCCTGATTTAAAATCCATTTTTCTAGTTGGGAAGCTTCAAAAATATGCAGGTCGATTCAGTAGGATTTCACTGGGTGGTGCTACTTCTTGATCGATATTGGTAAGACGTTAGTCCAAAAGACGCAAGCCTCATAGCTCGTATCATACCTTCCCCTCCGTGGCATTTTCTAACAATTACTTGTGTTTGAAGTATTTCCAGGTTTTTGATCAGACTGTAGAGGAATGATTGCAAAATCTACGCAGGAGTTGAACAGCACTGGATACGCAACATTTCGGTATATATTACTTCAGTTTGACAAACAGCAGTGATTACGTCTTGGCTCAATCCAAACTGGCTTCCAAATTTCAATTGACCGTGATCGAAGATTATCTTGAATTGATTCCGATGAATAGTCTGCCAAGGTGCAAGTGAGCCTCCTTGGCTGATATTGATTAGGAGATGCTGATGTGATGATTAGGAGATGCTGATGTGATATGCTGATTAATGTTGATGATGGTGATGGTTATGATGATGAAGATCATTAGCCAAGCACTGTATTGCACTGCGCATTCTCGACGAGAGTGTTTACTGTTTGTCGCTGTTCCATTAGGCTACCGTTCAGTTAGTCAAGAGGTCGAGGCAAGAGCTATATTACTAATTGCATTCTGAGGTCAACTTGTGGTTTATGATGTATTGTCTTGTGACATCTATCTCAGTTGTAAATTGTCTTCATCAAGAATCGAAACACTTTGAGATTCTGCGAAATCGCTCCAAGCCGATCGAATTTTTCGGTCCTTCTCGACGGCACGCACTACTCCAGATTGCACTTCTGTTAGAATCCAGATCACTTTCAAATATTACCAATTGCCGCAAATGTGAAGTCTCACGGCACTTAGCAACAATCCAATTGGAATCCGAAGGCGACTCGCACTTACACACTGCAATTGCACTAACGCCGTATTCTTATTTTGGCGAATTTTTTTGTTTTGCATTAATCGTTCAGGTGCGATTGCAACAAATCCGCTAGCAAGCATAACAGTCGGTGCGTAAGAATTTGCGCGGGGTTCGCAAGTGTGCGTTCTTGTTGAATGTTTACACACGGCGTCTGGGCGGATCAAGGTCCTTAAGATGACGGTTCACTGATTTCTTAAGCTATTTCTAATTGTGCGCCACTTTTCCGTCCGTTCGGAGAATATCTCGCACGGTAGGATTTTCACAAATATTTATGGGAGACAACAGTAAGCGGAACAGTCAAAGAAAACAATAAGAAAATAACTCCGCTTTGTTTTGTTAATTCACTGCCCGTGTTCACAGAACAAATTCAACAATTCCAATCAATCCTGATGGCACGACAGTCAACCTTTACACACACTCGTATAGAAGGCGGTCGAGAAACGTTTCTCGTAGGTTGTGTCTTGAAACCATACGATTCACTGCACTGCAGTTGCCTTTATGAAAACTCAACCTTCAATCAATCTACAAAAACTTGCCAACAAGTATTAACTAAAACGCGATGTTAATATTGCACATGGCTTGATCTCAATAACACGATCCTAGCTTTTCTTTCCTTTTCTTCTTGTTCTTTTAACCGAACAACGGTTCAGAATTCGCGACTGACTCTGAGTAATCTCACTTCCATTTCATTACATCCAAATACAAATTGTCGAGCACTTTTTCTGGGCAACGACAATGACCACAACCGCACCACGTCCTATTTCCACTCCGTCAACTTTTCGATTTCATAGGGTATGCATTCGAATTGGTAACCATTAACACGTATTTGATAAACTTCGATATTAAAACCGATGGCGTTGTAGGATGGGGTAGTGAAATAGCAAAATAAACTTGTACAAAATAGAAGATTAAACAAAGAAAAATTTATATTCACTTTGAACACCCTACGACATGATAAACCGAAATAAGATCTCTCGTAGACTCCCTGATGCGTCCAAATCTTTCTTCCTCTTTTCCTTATCGCAGTGGTACTTGAATCAGCTGCTCGCTCAGCCAAGTTCGATTGCACTCGTTAATGCAATATACAGATGGGATGCACTAAACCAGTATTCCCATGTCCGAAATTTGAATTTGCAGATTTTAAATTTTTCCAAAATTTTACAGAAGTTAAGAAAAATGAAAAAGAATTTAAATAATAATAAAAGTTAAATATCATAAAGAATATAATTAAAGGAAAACGTTTAAATTTAATATAAAGGAAAATTGATATAAAATTACACTAAATAATAATAATAAGAAAAAAATATTTTATAAATTACAACTATGAATGGAAGTAATTAAATCTTTTTTTCTAAATCTGCAATGGAAATTTTAGATAAGGCTTAGGAAGGTTTTCGAGCAGTTTGCTTGTGTGACTGCTCCATTACTACAGAGGGTCTCCGTAAAATTTTTGGCCACCGATGCCGTTTGGAGCCTTTTAATGTCAAGTTTTTGTTGCTGGTTAGTCTTCGCCGAATAAATCTTTGACATACGACATCGATAGGCTAATTTGGTCAAGTAATGATCTGAGTTACAATTGGCTCCTCGGTATGTACGGACGTCAAGTATGCTCGAGGCCCAACGTTGTTGGATTAGAATATGGTCGATCTGGTTTTATGTGTTGCCATCCGGTGATACCCAGCTCATTTAATGAATGCGTCCATGTGGGAAGCAAGTCGAACATATGAGTAGATTTCTGCTACGCGCAAAGTCCATCCGGCGCTGGCCGTTGTCATTTGTTTCATCGTGGAGGCTATATCCTCCAGTCGTTCCCCGATGAGGTAAAATCTTCATCTTCTTCGTAGTACTACAGCCCCTCTCGGGCCTTCGCTTCCTGCAAATAGTGCCTCCAACTGTCTCGGTTCATTGACTGCGTCCTCCAATTTCGAAATTCAAGCAGTGATGAATTGTCTTCGTCGACCGAGTCAGACAGGTGTTTCCTCGGTTTCCCCTCTGGTCTCCGGGCTTCAGTTCTCCCAACCAATACCTTTTTGGGTATCCGTTGTTCGTCCATACGATTCCGCTGTCCTACAATCTTTGAGACCTCCGATTCGTCAAAAATTTCATACAACTCATGGTTGTATCGAGTTCGCCATTGGTCCCCGTCTAGCTTCGCTCCGATTATTCGCCCCACGACCCGTCGCTCAAAGACGTTCAATATATTTGCGGATGCTTGGTTTAGGGTTCATGTTTCACACCCATAGCATAACACAGGTCTTATCACAGATTCACATACTTGGAGCCTTGTTTTCCTATGTATGCAGCTGGTCTTCAAGATCGTCAAAACTAAATAAAATATTTTATTTGCGAGCAGTATTCTTCGGTGTATTTCGTCTCTTTCATTGCCCGTTTTCGTTATTTTGGTGCCTAAATACACAAATTCGATCACATTCTCGATACTGTATTCGCAAAGCGTGATATTCTGTGTGCTTGAGGTATTTTTCCACGACTGCGTCATGAGCTTTGATTTATTCTCATTGATTTGTAGCCCTACTAGTTTTGCTTCGCTGTCGAGTTTCAGGAAGAGTTCTTTGGCAGTTGTTAATGACCGTGACAAAATGTGGATGTCGTCCGCATAGGCTACTACTTGGCTCGACTTGTCGTGTATCGACAGGTAGCTTTCTTGTGACGTACTCCAGAGCCAAATTGAATAGCAATGGGGCCAGCCCATCTCCCTGCTTTAGTCCGATATTTGTGTCAAAGGCATCGGTGAGTTGGTTATTGATACGGACTTGGGACGTCGTTGACGTCATTGTCATTTTGGTAAGACGTACTAATTTGGCTAGGATGCCAAAGCAAAGTATTACTTGGTGCTATACCCTACGCTCAATAATGTCATATGTTTGCTTAAAGTCAACGAAAATTTGGTGCACGTCTGTGTTGAACTCCCAACATTTTTCAAGTACATCCTTCACTGTGAACAATTGGTCTGTTGTTGATCTACATGCCCTAAAACCACCTTGATACTCCCCAATAATACTGTTGGCGTATGATCCAATTTTATTCACTAAGATCTTTGAAAATATTTTATACGCCGTACAAAGTTGCGATATGCCTCTATAATTTGCATACTGTAGCTTGTCACCTTTTTTGTGGATAGGGAATATAATTAATAGGCTCCACTCTTTCAGCAGATGTTCTTGTTTCCAAATGTGCTGGATGACTTTGTGAATAGCTTTATGAACACTGCTGCCACCATATTTAATGAGCTCTACTGGAACCTCATCGATGCCCGGCGCTTTATTATTCTTTTGTGCTTTGAAGACTCTGGTGTTCTGGAGCTGTGCGGAGAATTAAGGAGGTTCTTGAAATATGATGCCCACCTTTCCTTAATCTTGGTCTCATCAGCGATGATATTGCCGATGTCATCATGACAGAGCGTAGTTTTGGGTTGATAACCACGTTTCAGGCTTTTCACTACTTTGTATGCTTGTCTTGTGTTGTTGCTCGCTAAACTTACATCTATACTACTCAATTGGTTATCATAGTATTTTCTTTTCTTAATTCTAAATATCTTATTCGCTACTCTTCTGAGCTTTTTATAGTGTTCTCTCTTCGTCCTGGTTTTCCTACCTACGTAATCTTTGTGCACCTGATTCTTTTTGTCTAATGCATTCTAGCACTCATCATCGAGCATATCATTTCTTTTGGGCCGGGCTTGATGTTCGATCGTCTATTCTGCCACGATCTTAATAACCGCTTTCACTTCCATCCAGAGCTCGTTGCTTGTCTTATCGAGGCGTCTGATAAGATGGGAGCCAGCTGGTTGTCAAGGACCTCAGTGAAATTTTTAGCCACAGACGCTGTTTGGCGCCTTTTGATATCAAATTTTTGTAGCGGGCTGGTCTTCATCGAATATGCCTTTGACATGCGACATTGATAGGTTATTTTTATCAAGTAATGATCTGATTTACAATTCGCTCCTCGGTATCTAAATCACCCAGAATTATTTTTGTGTCGCTTGTGGCCAGTGAATTCAGTAGTCTTCCCAGGTGATTTTAGAACGTTTTCTTCGTTTCTTCGTCCTTTTCTTCGGTCGAGGTTCTTCGAACGTGCGATTTAAACTCCTTTTCCACAATAAATGCCAATCCAAATTCTCGCTTTCCAGCAGGCTTCCCACTTTTGAATAGTGTGTGCGATCTCATTTCTTGAATATCATTTCCAGCTCAGTTCGTTTGCTAGATCACCAGTATGTTTAATTTATATTGACTGGCCTATTGTAAAAGGTCCTTAAGAGCACCAGGGTAATTGAGTGAACTGACATTCCAGGATCCAATGCCATAGTCCTTTTTCCGATCGCGAAGTCGTTGCCGTGAGTCCAATCCATTCCGAGGCCCTTCTGCAGGTTTCGAAAAATTTTAAGGTTTTCCAGGGGCGGGGGTTAGCCCATCGCCCAACCTTCATTCTGGTGGCATGGTTATTACGACGATTCCGTTATCAGGCGCGGAAGACTCACCTTCACCCTTAACGTCTCCACAAAGTAGGTGTAAGTAGGATGTAGTAGCAGAGCTGTAGATGTATTTACAGTTATTAGCATTTCTCGGCATTTAATGCCCCGTTATTAGGGAACCACTACGCCCTATGTGCGACCCCGAGAATATTTACTACCACTTAATTACTGCGTTCGGGATGAGGAATCATGGAAGCTGTGGATTGGAGAAACAAGAGGTTTCCTTCCTCCTTTCTCAAACGGGCTTGGGACCGTCTACCGCGGAGTTGCGTTCCCCTTACTACTTTGGAATCCAAGAACCTTATATAATGGAGGGTACTTGGACTGCTCCTGTTAGAAATTTGTACCAAATAAAATATAGATTTTTCTATTCGACAATCAACCTCCTTGGTATAAAACTCTTTACTGGTACAAAATCAAATGCTGTTGTAGCTTCTTTGAGCATTGGAAGGAGTTCGACCGTATCCTGTCCACAGTCCAGACTCTATAACAGAAAGGTCGGATTTTTTCACTTTTTGCGGTATAGGTCAAGTGCAAAACCTTCCCAGAATTCTAAGCATCTTTGGTTGACTTGAAGTCATCTAGTGATTTCGTTCTTATCGTTATTTTGTCTGTGTATCCGTTTAATTGAAATTAAGGTTAATGATCTTTTGTTCAGTTGCCAACAGCCGATTCATGTTCCCACTGTGCTTCCCGAACACATTGATTTTTCTGTATTCTTAGTAATTCTGGCTGAAGGAACAGCAGACACATGAGTTAGATTCTTTTCCTTATTTTTCGTTTATAAACATTCTATGAAGCTATTATTATTATCACAATTACCATATTTTTGATCTGCGGTTGTTTCGTCTTCTTGTACGTCCATGCTCTTCCAGTACTGCAAAATAACTACTGCTTTCATTTGCCCTGCCGGCACTTACTTTATTTATCTTTCCCTTATATTTTTTTCTTTCGTTGTTGATTTCACTTTTCGTTGAATGGACGACAATCTTCGGTTAATTTTTGCCAATAAACTTATCCTCAGTTTGTAATGATTTTCGTTTAAATCGTTCGAACGAAATCGGAGCCGACCTCTCATCGGTTCTTGATATGAAGCTGAGTCGTACCAACGAATGGTACCAACCGGTCAACCAGTCCATGCACCCGTAATCCATTTCGCGTGGCTGCTTGTCGGACAACTAGTTTGAAGAGGATTTCGGTCGCAGGTCTTTAAAATGGATTACGCTCAATTACGTGTTTCAGCCACCATTAAGTGCCCGTTTCAAACGCGTTAAATATTCAACATAGGAAATGAAACCTATCTCTACGTTATTCCGTATTTCTTTCATTCTTTCATTCAACAACAAAAAAAACGACGCGGTACCGGAAAATATTCTACGTTAATTTAACTCCAAAGAACTCTACTCTAAGAAAAATGCAAAGCAAACGAAGGTACCGCGTACCGCACTCGACACGAAACCGGCCATTCGCGGATTTATAGAACCCTACCCTCTTCACGGCATACTTTCCGTGCACTCTCACTCCTGCCGAAAAAGAAGGGCAGGCTAGAAAGGGAAGTCTGTTATAATTTAGCACTCCATATTATTATGTATTTTAAATTTCATTTTCTTCCCTACGTACATTCATTTTTTTCATTCCCAGCGAAAACATAAAAAAATTTAGAGGATTTTTGAAAAGACTAAATTTTTCACATGCAACTATAAAAACTAATAATAATAAATTGACCTCATCTCGGATGGCTTAATTGTTCATGGAACTCGTCACTGCGATTTTGTAAGTGTGTTGAGCCGTTACTCGCACACCCACTCCCCATACGGCTGCGTCAAACTCGACTTTGACATTCCCCGACAAAACTGATGTGGGATGTGAAGTCGTCACAACTGCTGTGAGATGGGAAGCCATATGGTAGCAATGTGCATATGTATAGGTCGCCAGTGGCGTAGGGGCGATTCATTAGAAGTTTTAGTCCTTAATTTTTTTTAACTTATCTGTTTCTTTTCCATTTATTTCAATTATTTTCAATCTTCTTTCTCAAATCTTCTCTTCCCTAGCTTCTCATTCGGTGGCTCCGGTAGTTGTAAATAGTAGATACTAATTTCCAGAAAGAAAAAAAAATTGAATTTTGAGGTTAACTTATCTTAACGTTGAAATCGTCCGGCTCCTCCATTCCACTTTTTAGTAGGGAAGGTAATGCAAAGATTCTTTTCATCTAAAAAGTTTCTGGCAAATCTAGTGATAATATCAACCGGTGAAACAATTGTTTAAATAACGCGATAAACAATAATTTTTTTTCAATTGACGTTTACGGAAATTAGTCTAATTTTTAAGTTAGTGACAAAAGCTATTAAAAAAAACATCTGTACACAAAGAATACTCAACGCAGAATTCGCTATATCCTTCACATACAAAATCACACCCATCCGCACAAAGTTTTGCCGCCAACACACCCTCTCTAGTTCTTTTAGTTGTTTTCCCGTTTGAAAATCGAACGAACGATACACACACGACTGGGTGAGCATTCTTACTCGTGAGTCGCATGCAGGTAGACTTCCAGTCTCCCACCTTTGCAAAGTTTCCGAATTTGCTTCAAATATCGTTTCCGAATTCAGGTCAAATATTGGTAAAAACTTGAGAGCTGCCCACTTAGAACTTGAAAACGATTTGCGCTCAACTTTTTTATCTCTTCTTTATTTCCGATTTCATTGAACTTGGGTTGAAGTATTCACGAAAACTCAATTTTTCACGCTCGCACAAGGGCAGCCCATAAAAAAACCGTTTTTCTATTGCTTTCTTTCATTTGGCGAGAAAATTACTTGCGTCGTCACTTGGCTGTGAATCAGTTTCCTTCGAATTAATTTTTTCTCGTGTTAAATTATTATCTTTATGGCCCTACCCTACGAGCCATAAATCTTTTTTCTGAACTCCAACACACTCACCTCTAACTTCAACCTACTCAAACTCTTGCAAACTCCAGTTAAAGGTTGGTTATTTATTATTTTAATCATATTCACTTAAATTTCATTATCATTAAGTTCACATTTCATTTATTATTCAGTGAGTTCTCAATTCAGTTCAAATTTCAATCATTATTCATTAAGTTCTCAATTCAGCTCAAATTTCAATCATTATTCATTAATTTCTCAATTCAGTTCATTAAGGTCACTATTCATTTACATTTTAACACTTAGAAGTGGAACTAAGGGCCCTAATCTGCAGCAGGTCTTAGATTTGGGCTACGGGGTTGGAGGTGTTTGTTGCCGCTCTGATTGCCTGGAGTTGTTGCCTCGTTGCTCGGGGGCCGCCTGTCCGGCGTGTCGTTGTTGAGATCCCTTCACTTTCCACCGCAGTTCGCTGACCAGGCGCCAGAATTTCTCGCGCTCCGCTGTAGTCCATGCGACCTTGGCCTACCATTTTACTTCACAGGTGCGCTGCCGCAACTGCACCTGCCAGCCACCACGCAATGCCGGTGGTTTTGCTTCTACCACCTTTGTGTCGAACTGCTTCTTCTGTCCGGGCTGGTATTCAGCGATGCTGATGGAATTGGGGCCGGCTGGGATCCGCTGCGATGGCCTCTGCCAAACTTAGTCTTGGCGGCAGCTAAGGGTTCTAGGCAAATAGCCAACTAGAACACTAAGATATGCGGGTGAGGTTCTGGGCCAAAAGGCTAACCAGAAAAGCGTTGCTTCTTGAGCCAACAGGCTACCCAGGAAGATGATTGTGCTTCTGAGTCAATCAGACTAACTAGAAAGGTTTGATACTTCCTGAGCCAACGGGATAACCAGAAAGAGGTAAACCGTCTGAGCCAATTAAGCTAACCAGAAAGAATGGTTTGTTCGGAATAGACTGGGTACTAAGCCAACCAGTTAAACTAGGCCAAAGGCCGACTAGCTTTAAAAAATCCGTGAAGGCGAAGCCAACCTAACAAAGCTACGATTAGTAATCGCTTGAATCTTCCTTGCTTTCTTCACTGTTTATATATTTTATTTTTGCTTGCTCAGCGTAATTGTCTTTCCCAAAAGCATGGGAATTTAATTTTAAAAACCTCTTCGCCGTTGCCAGCGACATCTATTCTTGTTGTGCATCAATCTTATTTTAGTTCCGGTAGATGTCTTGAATATTTACGATCAGTGTTTCGATATAAGGTTGTTATATTAGAACAGTTTAGAGTTTGTATATATTGGCTTTGTCAAACTTGTACGAGGTTGTTATGCAAAGGCAATAGTTTTTACAATAACATTTACTTGCACTACATAAAAACACACAATAAATATATACACAGGAAAATCTTTGTTTCGTAGTTGTGACGCTTCGATGCTTCGCGTGTATGTCTGTTCTCTCAACTGCTGTCTTAACTCGAATGCCTGGCGGTGAACACAATAACTGTCTGTCATATGGGAAACGCTACGCTGCTCCCTCTTGAGTGACATTCCCACTGTCACGATGGCGCGTTGTAGGCGGATATGTTCTGGCAGCCGTATGAGGTCGTGCTATGATCGGTTCCCATGTACTCGTAATTGTTTTTCTTTTTTTCGGGTGTAGAAACTATTTACTTCGTTACGGAGTCTGACGGAGCTTCGGTTTGCTGAGTGGTGGCGACGGTAATGAAGGCTGGCTCCAGTCGTTCTGTGAAGGCATTGGTTTGTCTACCTTCGATGTCAATCGTAAACAGTATATCTGAAATTCGTTTGATCACTTTGTGTGGTCCTGAATACGGTTGACATAGCGATTTCCTTACGGCGCCAACTCTTAAGAAGTCGTGTGTACATGAATTCAATTGATGATGTACGAAGGTCGTTCGATCATTGCAGTGGTTAATTGGAACAGGTCACAATTCACACATCTGCTATTTTAACATGGATCTAAAAGCGTGCGGATCGAACAGATTGTCATCACTCACAAAGAATTATCCAGGAAGTGTTAAAGTTGTTCCGTAAACGAGCTTCGCACAACTTGCGCCTAGATCTTCCTTGTATGAGTTTCGGAGTCCTATGAGAACGGTCGGCGGGACGCGAGGCCAGTTGGAATTCTGCACATGACACATGATGGCGGCTTTCAATGTGCGATGCCATCGCTCTAGCAATCCATCGGATGCAGGGCGATACGGCGATGGTCGCGGACGTTTACATCCGAAAACTTTGGAAAGAGAAGAGAAAAGCGCGGACTCAAATTGAGTTCCTTTGTCAGTTGTGATTATGTGCGGTGCTCCTAATCTCGATACCCAGTTAGTGTAAAATGCACATGAGACAGTTTTAGCTGTTTGGTTGCGAACAGGAACGGCTTCTGGCCAGCGTGTAAATCGGTCAACCATCGTTATGCAGTAGCGATCATCGTTGGCTGTTATCAGTGGTCCAATGATATGAAGGTGCACTTGCTGGAATCGTTTGTCCGGTATCGAAAACTGCTGGATATCGTTTCTTGTATGCCTTCCAATCTTTGATCTTTGACATGGTATACAAGTGCGTGTGTAAGCTCGAATATCTTTCTTCATATCAGGCCCAACAAACTTTCTTTGTACAGCTCGAATCATCGAATCCAGGGTGCGAGCATCTGTGGAAGGTGTTCATAACTCGATTACGTAGAGTTGATGGTACGTATGGCCGAATATTGTTCGTCGACGTTTCACAATATAAACTTCCATATTCCTCTATAGGTAGTGGATGCAGCTTCAGTGATGAATTATTTCCAGAGAGAAATGATTGAAGTGCAGTGTCGTTATGTTGTTCATCTATCAGCTCGTGGGTGGTCAATGAAGATGGCAGGTTGATTGCTTCGATTCTTGATAGCATTTTCCTCTCCGTTAACGTGGACGATTTGGGTACGAATTCCGATATAAAACTTAAGTGCCTAATTTGTCTCGGCGAAGATTTTTCAGTTTTTTGACTGACGCATATATCAATGGTTTGTGGTCCATTTTGATAACAAATTGGCTTCCTTCGAGCCAGTGTTGAAAGTGTTTTAAACTGCTATAAAAAGCCAACAGCTCTCAGTCGTAAACGCTGTACTTTGATTCAACGTGATTCAGTTTTCGTTGAAAGTAAGCTAATGGTAGCCAACTACCATTTACTTTTTGCTCTAATACTGATTTGATTGCAACATTGGATGCGTCGGTGACAAGTTGTAATGGCGTCGATTCAAAAAAATGTACTAGCAATATCTCCTTCGCAAGGCTTTCCTTACAATCGTTAAAGGCTTTTATGGTTTCGGGTGACCATTGAATAAAGCATTTGTCGCCTTTTTTTACATTGCGAAGGTATTGGTGGAGCGGTGCTTGTAGGATCTCCTGTAAAAATTTAATATGCCAAGGAAACGGCGTGGTTGTTTGACTGTTGTTGGTAATTGAAAATCACGTATAACTTGAACTCGCGAATCAGGTGGCGAAATGCCATGTTTATTTGTTTTGTGTCCCAGGTACTCAATTTCTTCTACGCTGAAGGCACATTTCGCAACGTGGATTATCACTCCGTAAGTTTTTAATCGTTCAAATACGATGCGAAGAAGGTCCATATGTTTTTCGATTGAGTTAGATGATACAAGAATATCATCTAGATAAGAGACACAAAAGCTCAATCCACGCAACACTTCGTCAACAAACCGTTGAAAGGTTTGGGCGGCATTGCAGAGGCCAAAGGTCATTACCCTAAATTCAAATAGGCCAAACGGTGTTATCACTGCCGTCTTTGGGACATCCTCATCCGCAACTGGGATCTGATAGTATGCTCGAAGCAAGTCTATTTTAGAAAATATACATTTGCCTGTGAGATCTGATGTAATGTCCTGAATGTGTCACATAGGATAGCGATCGGGTATGGTAATCGCGTTTAGTTAACGATAATCTCCGCATAGGCGTCAGGAACCTTCCTTCTCGGGCACAAGATGCAAAGGGCTAGTCCATGGAACTCTGTTTTAGCTATTTTCAGCTTGTCTGGTGGTAGTCGTCTCGAGCGTTCTGCTACCAGGGGGCCAGTAGTGATGATATGATGCCGTGCAGAGTGCTGTGTAGTGTTCGCTAGAGCAGATTTCGTTACTTTTGGCTATGATTTCAGTAATGCGTGTAACTGCGATTCTTCGATCAATGTAGAAATAGATCCTGTGGGTAGAGTTGATACGGTTCCTGCTGTTGTAAGTTTTGTTTTCGAGTTTAAAAGACGTCTGTTTGTAATATCTACAGACAAAATCAGCACCTATAATTGGCTGTGCAGCACCTGCTATTATAAATGACCACGTAAATTGTCGACGTAAATTGAGATTCAATGTAAGCAACCTTTAACCATAAGTGTCGATTGGAGATTTATTGGCCACGTAAAGCTTAAATTCTATTTTTGTGTTGTTTTTAAGCGATGGAAGTCGAGGTATGACTGACACGTCTGCACCTGTGTCGACTAGAAACTTAAGTTCTGTTAGTTTGTCAGTGACAAAAATACGGTTTGTTGCGGAGCAGGGCTCCTAGGTGTTTTCCGACATCTATGGGGCCTGAAAGTTACATGGTTTGGTACAATAACGAGCGGCTTTTCCGAATTTTCGATGATAGAAGCAGATTTTTCTTTCGTTTTCTCGATTGTGAGAACGGCTCCGACTTCTGAAGTGTCGTGGTGATGTGAAGCGTCGAGCAGGTGGTGTTCATAATTTTTGGCTTTATGCTTTTAACTCTGTGATCTGTGTAACTAAATCTGCTGTATTGACCGAAATTCCTTTTGATATCTGGCAATCTGAGACTTCACAAATTTCGTTAGGCCTTTTGACATCTAGAATTTTGTCAGCCATTCCTGCGAGGCGGGTGAGAGCCGTTGTTTCCACGATGGCGAAAATCGATTGTATATCCGCGAGCAGCCATTGTAGCCAAAGTGATTTGAAAAATGATTCACTTACCTTGCTTTTTGCAGCCAAACTCATGCACCGTAGCAATCGTGACGGCTTACTGTCACCTAATTCCATGCCGGTGAGAAGAGTTCGAACTTGAGCCTCTTCGGAAGGCGCGTCAATATTTATCAATTTTGTTTTCAGCGCTTAATATTTGCCCGTTTCCCGCGGTTTCTTCAGGATGTGCTCTATAGCGTCCAAGCAGGTACAATCAAGTTCGCTGACGATCTTGTCAAACATGGCGGCGTCTGAGCTTATTCTGTATCCTCGCAATTGCACCTCAACGCGGGTGGAGTTGTTCAAATGGTGGTACGTGACCATTTGCGATGTCGTTGTTAACTGGTGGCTCCTGTATGATACTGGGCTCAGTTCCAGTACCAGTTTTGGCTTTAGTAGCTTTTGTATTTTCTGCCTCTGGCTTTTTAGTTGTATCACGGGCAGCTTTTTCTTTAGGAGACATCACGTCGTGGTCACCAATGTTATGCAAAGGCAATAGGTTTTGTAATAATGTTTACTTGCACTACATAAAAGACACAATAATAATATACACAGGAAAATCTTTGTTTCGCAGTTGTAAGGCTTCGATGCTTCGAGCGTGTGTCTGTTCTCTCAACTGCTATCGTAACTTGAATGCCTGGCGGTGAACACAATAACTATCTGTCATATGGGAAACGCTACAAGGTGTTTGTTTCCACTGTCATATTTTCTTTTCTATTCGAACAGTTTAGAACTTATGCAGGTTTGTTGTAGTGGATAGTGGAATAGTGTTTGCACTTTTCACTGTAATATTCTTTTCTATTCGTTAGAAAAATTTCTATCGTAACATTTTCTCAAAAGAATTCAATGGTTGTAGTACGCTTTTCCAATGAGGTCCGGTAACTATTCAAGTATGTTTTGTGGCAATATCGAGAACTATTTGTTTGATGAAAAATTGAGAACTATGTGCGAGACACTAGTAATTTTTCTTTCCAATTGAAATCTTCCCTTGTTGATTTCCGACACACGAAAGGAAAATGAACTCCACTTGAATCATGAACCGTCTTAGCCAACGTGTGATTTTTCCTTTTTTCCTGTCCTTGTAAAATCAATTTTTTCCCCATGATCAATGCGACCCTCCCCTTTCCCAACGTCCTCATGGAGAGCTCCTTGAGATTCATTCTCGAATTGCGCTGCTTTCATAAAGAGAATAAACTGCCACGATGAAATACAATACATATAAATTATTTGAATTGTTTCAAAGAGATTGATCGTAGAGGCCTTTGGATTTTCATTGCATGTCAATTGCGCTTATTGCGGCAGGAGAGGGGAAGTTATGAATTATTTATTGCATTTTTGTTTATTCTGCTTAACTTTGAACGCATGCACTCCATTTTCTACCAGCTTGCCGAGTTTAAAACGTATTCCATCGAGAATTAAATGCGTCAGGTACCAGTTGTGATAGCCCATTTACGAGTTTAATAAATACTCCAAAGAATGTAAATTATTAGAAAAACACGGAGGAATTGAGCTATGATTCAGCGATTATTAACTGCAAAGTCCTTTTGCCGTAACTAGTACTATTTGACGCAGTATCTACCTTCATACATTCCATCTCATCATCCAATGAAGGTTTCTGTCCATGACCATTCTCATTTGCGTGGATTAATTAATTTATTTATTTATTCCATCTTACAGACTAAATAATCCAATAACAAAATGGAACGCAAAGAATAATTACAGCAATATTTGAATGAAAAAGAATAATAAAATGGCGCTAATTGAAAGTTAAACTAGTAGTAAGTCTCTTAGTTTTTTCTTAAATGCTATGTAAGAAGAAGGGAAAGGATCAAGCTCGAGATTATTATGATTTCGTACGGTTCTTAAGTTTGGTGAATGGAAATATAAATCTGTTCTAGCATATGGGATAACGAAATAAGAATTAATGCGAGATGAACGAGATGTTTGTCAGAAACGCAGCTCAGAAAAAATATTTAACGGGACTTGCTGGTAGCAGAGTTTATACAAAAAACATTGGTCTAAATAAGTTCGTCGGGATATTAGAGATGGAAGAGATAGGAAAGATAAACGACTTTCCTAGGGCTGATATAGCAAATTAACCTTAAGGAAAAGAAAACGCGTGAACTTTCTTTGGCCAGTTTCTAAAGAAGACACGAGATAGGAATATCGGGGGGACCAGATAACAAAACAGTACGAGTATTCAAGCAAAGGGCGAACAAGACAAACAAATAGGCGGACAGAAGAAGAGATGCTATTGAATTTATGTACATGTCTAAGGATAAACGCAGAAACTCTAGACACCTTAGTAATCACATTTAAAATATGTGCATCAAATTGGAGTTTTGGATCAAAAGTTACTCCAAGGTCTTTATGACTGAACACTTCAGAGAGCAAAGTATCATTTAACATATAATTAAAATTAATAGGAGAGTCCCTAAGAAAAAAAGTCATTTTATGACATTTAGTAGGGTTAAGACATAAATAGTTTGGAGCACACCATTTATTTAGAGCATTCAGATCATTTTGAAGGAGCTGACAGTCTAAATGGGATTTGACTGCTCGAAATACTTTGAAGTTATCAGCATACAAGAGGCAAGAGGAATTAATTACAACGGGAAGATCATTTATGAACAACAGAAAGAGAAGAGGCCCAAGAATTGAACCTTGTGGAACGCCAGATGAAGGATAAAAAGGACTAGACGTAGTATCGGAAAGACTTTCTCGACAGGGACGACACGATAGATAAGATGACACCCAAGATAGAAGAGCACCCGAGATGCCAAGAGCTTCAAGCCTACGACAAAGAAGTAAATGATTCACAGTGTCAAAGGCCTTGGAGAAATCTGTGAAGATCACACCAACTTGCAGTTGGTTATTCAAAGCTTTTGCAATACTGTTTGTGAACTCCATTAAATTAGAGGTAGTGGAGAAAGCCATGCTGCTCTGGAACAATAATAGGAGCAAATGAGTTTGGGAGTCGATTATGAACCAACCGTTCAAGTAACTTTGGAGAGCAGGAAAGTAAGGAAATAGGGCGATAATTGGAAGCTGACGTAGGATCACCACTTTTAAAAATAGGCACAATATTAGCTGTTTTCCAAGGGTTAGGGAAAGTACCAGTACTCAAACTTAGATTGAGGAGAAGAGATAAAGGAAAACTAAGCGGTGAGGCTAACGACTTTACAAATATGTTTGGCAAACCATCCGGCCTAGGGCTGATATTAGGATCAAGAGCATTGATCAAAGCTTCGACTTCAGATGCATCTGTACAAATAAAGGAAATTGGGAAGGGAAGATGATTAGGTAAGACAACAGGATTCTTGGCACCTTCTCAACAGCAGGATTCTTCTCACCTTCTCCATAACTTCTTGGCACCTTCTCTATAACTGCTGAGTTTATATCAATTTCATTTGATGTAGTCCATTTGTTTATTCCTGGTATGGATATCAAAAATATTGTTCTACGATTGCCGTGCCTATTTTGGTGTGATCCAAAATTGGCTGCTTCGTTGGGTCCAACTTTGAAGCATTTTCGATATTTACCGTTCTGAATTCAAACGTTCCTCGAGGTGTTGTCTACAACTTGATGTTTCTCTAGATAGATTTTGAACCACTCTACAGACACGCACCAATGATAAATCGACTAATTCGTGCAACAGTGGGTAATTTACAAGCGGAAAGCGATACCAATTTTTCTTAGCGTTCGTTTTTCGCATGGCAGAGTGTATCTAAATTTATCGAATTAATTTCCGTCATATTGTTGCCAAACGATAAACTAAATTCTTAAAAAAAATCACATAAACCGCGCGAAATAGAAGCACTTTGGCTCCTTGAATGCGAAATGGAGAATATAATATGGCCCATCAGAAATGCCCGATTATTATTTTTTTTTGCTTTAGCTCTATATCCCCTTTTGGACCTTTGGTTAGAGATAGCGTATCTAATTATCTGTGATATGGTCGGTACCATGCATTGGTCGATTTTAAACCAGTACGTATCATAATTGATCGGGCGCGCGAAACAAATATCGCTGTCGCCAACGGAATTCGATCCAGGAACCTACTCGATTATTAGCATTCATTTATAAATTTAAGTAACATTACACTGAATGAATTAAACTGAGGCAGACAACGGCGTGAAAAGCTCCAAGCGGAGACAAAAACAATTTGAGTATAGAGAAGAGTGTTCCTGTATAGGGGTTTTGCAAAAATCATACGAAATGAAAACAAAGTTCCGGATTTTGTGGTATCCGGAACTTTATTTCTATTTATTCTATTTATTAAAATAAAAATACGCGTCTACTTTACATAGACTTGTTTAAAAGGATTGTCAATGTGTTAATCAAAATGCGAAACAGTAGCTTTGTTGCTGCAAGAATTCCGAAATTTGAATTTCCAAGTGAACCGAAAGAAACACCAGTATTTGGAATAGCCATAAAAAAGTAACAATAAGACAAAATCATTTTCCCCACTACACCGCAGACACTGCAATCAGCTGGGATTTTAAGAAATGACGTAACAAACGAAAACTCTCAGTGAGCTTAATTGTGATTTTGCATCACTTTTGCAATAATAACTCTTATAGGCTCGAAGCTGATTTCGAAATTGAGGGCAAAATTTTCTGCATCATACCATGAGGTTTGTCATATTTGGAGATAAACGTTATGAGAATGCAACGTTTGCAAATGAATTGGTTACTACAAAAGAAAGGCGAAAATTGTCATTTGTGCTAATATTATCATACTGGTGGGATTTTCTTGTAATATATATATATATATATATATATATATATATATATATATATATATATATATATATATATATATATATATATATATATATATATATATATATATATATATATATATATATATATTGTAGTAATCGAGCAGTTAAAGGGTTAAAGAAAAACTCAAAATGTCCCAGATCAATTGAAACCATCGAACCGGTACGATTGCAGATTGAATTGGAACAATTTCCGATTGACCTAGAACAATTTGCAATCGAACCGGTTTGAGATTGATCTGGTACGATAAAATACCTTGGACAGGGCAGTTGACATTTGAGTGAAGGAGACTGGAGAAGAAACCCACGTGTGGGAATTAGTGCAGTGCTGGCGATATTTCAGGTAATGATTTTGATAATTTAAATTACACTAACGCTCACATCTACTGCAACACCCAAACAGGAACGTTAGACAAAACCCACATCAAGTAATAGAAGAAGAAAGAAGAGGAAAATTTCTCGTCGATGGAAAGATGTGCTTTTCGTCGTCGTCTTAATTACAAAATTTAAAGAACAGTTCGGAGGTCACATCTAATTGGCAGCCAACACGTAAAACAAATTTTTTGTGTCGTTTCGCAGTCACCGTCAAGACTTTTAGAAAGCATTTCGTGACAGTGCCAGTTGGACAGAAAGGGTTTTTGGTGACATACAATTGGCGGAAGCATGTCAACCAGCTACAGAACCTATGATATCTGAAATCGACATTACTGACTGCTTGAGACGAGAGATAGACCTAGAGCTATTGAAAAAGCATAGCATTACAACCTTCAGGCTGCGGATACAGAAGTGAAAAATTGTATAATTATCAAAACCGCATTTGAAGATCCGATTGAGATTGGAGTTGAGTTTAATAAAAAGGATTTATCAAGAAAATTCTCCTGCCACTAGATACGTACTCAGGTTTATACAGTACCAATCGTTTGCCGCGCTAACGTTGTGGACATAGTTTTTGCTTGCAGTTCTTTAATCGATAAATATTTTGTTTCTAGTGCTGGAAGCTTTTCAATTGTTATCAACAAGCGATTCAACAATGAAGTTGATCGAGACTTGTTAATAGGAAAAATAGCTGAGTTAGTTACTGCTAAAAATTCTGCCTATAAGTTAGATTTGAGAAATCCGGATGTGTATATTCTAGTAGAAGTGATAAAAGGAATTTGTTGCCTCAGTGTTTCACCAGACTATTACAAGTATAAGACTTACAATTTGGTGGAAGTAATAGCTTCTAAAATAGATGTTACAGAATCGGAATCACAGGACCATCTGCATCGTCGTCGAACGCTCGGAGGACCATGCAGGTGAGTACCTTTTTATGGTGTTATTTATACATATATTTTTTGCATGTTCAATTGCTACAATCGCGCTGATAAGATAAAGCATAAAAATAATGATAAATTGGATATTTTTTGGATACGAGTGCATTATTGTTTGTCAACTTGGCTTTTTTTTGTGGATGCAAGCCAAAAATAAAGAAAATAGCGAATGTGAAAAAAGAAATTGTGAAAAAAACCCAGCTCATGTCCAAATAGTGATTCATACCACTTAAATTTTCCAACATTTCTAGATTACTGTGCATTTGAATTTGCCGGCTTTTCTACATTAGTCATTATGTTGTTTGATACTGTTCAAAGCATTTTCAGTTTGAATTCCATATGTTGTGAATGTAGCTAGTTCGGTCAGTCCGCCAAAGCTCGTCGGGTAACGTTGAATACTATAAAAGACCACAGATAAAATATTTTTATAGATTAGCATATGCTAGAAAATCACAAACCTCGTTGGATTATATGTACTTTACGTAAAGATATTTATGTGCTTTAGTTTATATGCAAGCATATCCATTTACTTATGCTGCTCATTCACCTTTTTCCTATTTAAAGAAATTCGGACACAATGCACAATACGTCGCAGTCATAGAGGTATATACAGGAGACGGCGAAAGATCAAATTCATGAAGCCACGAGCTTTTGCCTTTGCTATTGTGATAACTCGCATAGGCTCGAAGCTAATTTCAAAACTGGGGTCGAAATTTCGTTCATCATATGATAAGGTGTATCATACTCTTGACGATAAACTTTATGAGAATGCAGCGGTTGAAAATTAATTGTTTACTACAAAAAGAAAGCCAAAAAATTATCATTTGTGCTGATATTATTATTCTGGTGGAATTTTCTTGCAAACGCTTGAGAGGGTACCACTTTTGACCTACGAAGAAAATTTCATCATTCAAGTATGTGGTTTGCGAAAAAACTTACTGTGACGCACGGACGGATGGACAGGCGGACGAAAAGACAGATCGCGATTTTAATAGGGGATTGTAAAAATATTTTACAATCCCCTAAAATGGTCTGTTTTATAAATACTTGCAAGTTACGCCATTAAAAATGTTTCCATGATAAACATTCATTACTTCAGTTGCTACTAAAATAGCGAATTGCGCTTACCTTCTGACCTTTGTGGGCCGCCATTTTGAATGCATGCATTTGATTTTTGATTTTTAAAAATATTTCAATCTTAGAGTCTCATCAGTCAATTTGTCCAATCGCAGTCAAATCAGTTTCCCTCTAGACATGGCAAAAGTATTAAATTTTTAATGAAAATGGCAGCGAAAAATATTAGGTTTTATATTTTCGACTTCTTTATTTTTCATCCGATTTTGATGATTTTTTGTTTAGTACAAGGACTTTGTACAGTCATCCATAGTCTCAAGTTTCATTAAAATACATTGGAAAATTCGGCCACTAGAGGGCCACAAAAATCTGAAAAAATCGCATATTTGAATCGCCGCCATTTTGAAACTTAAGCATGTCTGTGCACCGAAATAGCAAAATGTTTAGAGCTAGTTATTTTCTATCTTGAAAATAAATTTCATTCACATCGAATCAAAATTGGGTCTTTCAGAAGCCTTTGAAATTTCTAGCTTCAACTAGCCGCCATTTTGTTTTTGGAGCTCTGATCTCTAGTTTTTTAACATGATTCTTTAGGCATTTACAGTAATTACCAAAGAACCGAATTTCATTAACATCAGTTGAAAAGTTTGGTCACAACTACAACATCCAATGCTTACACGCTTTTCGACGTCTGAGCGGCCACCATTTTGTTTCAAACGGTTCGACCTTGGATTTTTTATTGTGAAATTCATCGCACACCTCAATAAACCTCTGTACCAAATTTCATCCAAATAGGAGCCACGGTTTGGTCAGAAATGAAATCACGAATGTTTGTCTAAAATGGCCGCCATTTTGTTTTCCCTCGACCGATTTGGCTGGTTAAACAACTTAACTGACCCAATACGCCTTTCCTAAAAATTTTGTGAAAATTGGAGCGAAATTGTGACCTCTAGCATAGTCACGATTTTCGTTATATCATATATAAATCACATATATATATATATATATATATATATATATATATATGTACATATATATATATATGTATATATATATATATATATATATATATATATATATATATATATATATATACGCAATAGGTAAATATTTCTTGAGAAATTCAGCTAAAAAAAAAAAAAAAAAACCGACTCCAAAGTAAGAAAGATGAATAAAATTTTTTAAAAGCGGCGCTATATTGCATGGTGCTTTAATATCACTTTCATAAAACTTATTTCATCCTTTGTAGGGCACTTTGAAGTCGGTTTTCTTCGTTTTCCGGTAAAGAAACAAATATTTTCAAATTAAACCACCATGCATGCATTTCGGCATTAATTGACTCGATTTTCAACAACAATTTCAGTCCCATCACCACAACTCCAGAAACCTAGAAAAACATTTTTAAACTCAACCGACCAGTTTTCGAAATTAATAAAACAGCTCCCATATTGTAGGTGCACTGCACTGGTACGAGATCACGTATTTTAGAAAACATTCAAAGTTTTTCAATTAAAATGTTTACTCCGATACATGAAACTTTTACAAGCACCTTCGCAATAACAAAACGAATTATTTTCAACAATTTAACCTTAACACCATTATGGACGGAGCCAACAAAACTTCAACATTTGCGCGCAACATCTATTTCACATACAATTTGTTCTTTGGTAATTACGAACTTTTACTTAAAAACACAATTAATTACTTCAACACGAAGCTTTAAGGATAACTTAGGCCCATTTAAATCCGTAGGAATAAAAATCAGAAAAAAAGCGCGTAAATTCTTAAAATGCAAGCGAGTTTCAGTTGCATGTTATCGGAATTCTATGACCGGCGTCAAATCTGTTTCAACCGAGAAAATCTTTAAACTCGCGTCTCCCATATACCGTTTCTAGCAGGCACGATTCACACAACATTCGAAATTATGTTCTCATTCACGAATCGCACCGAAAACCTGGACGGACACAGAAAACATGACGTAAATTATACCCGGACACATAATTGTTTCCTTGACTGCACTTTACTTACCTAAATAATGAAAAATACTCGATAACGCGCTCACATTTTTGCTCACGTTTACACATTGAACACTTTATTTTCAAAACCACTTATAGAATCCACCCGAAACAAGCGTTTTCATTGAAAATTTTTGAAAATTACGATATTTGATGGAGTTTTCGCGGGAATTGTCAACTTCCTGTTTTCTATCAGCTGAAACATCATTTCCGAAATCAGGGGTGTCACAATTGTTGATTTCGATCGAAAACGATTTGAATGTGGCGCACTTCGTAGTTTGTTAGTATATTTTATGGAAAGGAAAGAAGTTTGTTGAACAATATTTGGAGGCATTGTTTACAATTGTAAATGCTGTATGATCATTAAAGAGAAAACTAAAAATAATGAACTTTTTTAGCTATTTCGAAATTAATTTCGAACAATGATAGAATTCGGACAATCATACGTAAGCTCATTCGTGAAAGTCCAAAAGCTTTCGAAAATAAGAGTATACGAACATGAAATGTTTGTTCGTATTGAGCATGTATTAAGAGACTTCAATATTTCATATGGGAAATGAAAGCTCGCCGTCTCCAGTGTATACCTCTATGGTCGCAGTTAACAGACATAGAGATGAGTGTACATATGCATAAGAGAGAACTGATTTTCTAGATATTTTTATTATACACGAAGAGTTTGATAAACGTGTACGTTACGGACAAATATACTATTAAAGCGAAAGAAATTTTCATATTATTATCACGCCAAAATTAACTAGCTAAATCGCTAATCCAACAATATGCTATGTCCTCACGAAACTAGAAAACGATATTCCCTAATAATTGTTTACATGCTGATAGTATCATTCCGCTTCAAAACGAACTAAATAAAAAAATCCATTACAACTCATATTTTCTGCTTCAAATTATCTTTTATGAATGATTGATCTTTTTGCTGATTTTGCAATTTTTGGTTTGAGGTTTTTTGGTTTTTTTTTTTTTGATTAAACGCCAGTTACTGTACGTCTTGTGTTATTTCTCTAAGCAATAAGTGGAAACATTGTCATTATTCGTATTATTTCCAAAGAAAAAAAAAACACATCAGGCTCTTGCTTTAAAATAGGAAAACAAAGGAAAAACAAAATTTATTTATAATTCTAATAAATTTAATGCAATCAAGAAAATTGCAAAGGCGATGATAAATTATATCGAAAAAAAAGACTAAATAAATTGTTAAGTATTTATTGCACGTTTACATCGTTAGTTCTTGCATACAGAGTGTTTAACTTGTGAATAAATATATCTGTATGCTTCATAATTATGATGTTTATGTTTAAATATATTTTGCGAAAGAATAAAATGAATCATCTTATGAAGTGCTAATTTTCCCACCAAATCGGTCTTTCCTTTCTCCCGACTCTAACCGGGTATAGGACCCGGTACGGTGGCAGGCTTCCACCTCAAGACATGAGCCAGCCGCCGGGTACTTAAACCATATTTCTCGTTTCAGGTGATATCGCGGGTTGAGTGGCCCAAGCAGAGTGCCTCTTTATGGCATAGAGTTATGCAATCAAATTGTATAATTCTATGGCATAAATTGGTCACCGGGGTACTCCCCTTCTGATGGGAAAGTTCATGCAATTCAAGTTGTATGAGTTTTCCACTCAGAAGAGGAATACCTGGCCACTGCAACAAAATATATATGGATTTATTCCGGTTGGTGGGGTCCAAAGGGGCTCCACCACCAGCCGATTGCCCCTCTTTCATTTGTGGGCCATGAACTTCGTCGGGTAATGACGAAGTTACCCCAAGTCCGCCTTTCTTTTCAGGTTCCATTTGTTCTCGTAACAAGTTCTATCTCCCTCTGTGTAGTTATCTACAATTTTTGCGACTTCGGTCGCCTCTTGATCTGCAATCAAATTCGTGAGTGCGAAATTTTTTGTAGTGGGTCCTCGTGCTGGGGAAATGAACCCGCCCCACGACACCGCAATGCTAGCCTGCCAGCGCATTCACGCGTCTCCAGACGAGGGCATTCTCGGCAGATACCGACACCTTCTTCTGCCGAGGCAGCAGACCATCGCTGCAGTCCTTTATGGACAGTATTGAAACTCACTTATTCACTACAAATGGCGCCCAACGTGGAGCCCGAACCCACGACCCTGAGATTATTTTACAAAACCCTAAAAACCGGCCAGAATTGCTCAATAGAAAGAGCGTTGTCTTCCATCATGACAATGTCAGATCACACACATTTTTGATGACCCGGCTCTACCCGAAAAAGGGCAAAAGGTCATAGATAATAATGGACAATATGTACTTAAATCAAATCAATTTTACCATATTTATATATATATATATATATATATATATATATATATATATATATACTTGTATATATATATATATATATATATATATATATATATATATATATATATATATATATATACATATATATATATATATATACGTATATATATATATATAGATATATATATATATATTTATGTGTGTGTACGTACATATTTATACATATATATATAGAATATATATATATATATATATATATATATATATATATATATATATATATATATATATATATATCTATATGCACATATTTATACATATATATATATATATATATATATATATATATATATATATATATATATATATATATATATATATAGGTATGTATTTATAAATATTTATATCCATACCATATACATTGCAGCCAAACATGTATTGAATTTTCGTATGAAATGATATTTTCTGTTCTTTGCATGATTAAGTCCAAAATCAACAATAACATTCTATCAGGTTCTTAAAAATCTACCCTAAGAGCTACTGAAAATATAGGGTTTTCCAATAAGAGGTTGAGCGTTGAGCGTCCAATAAAAGGTTGAGCGTTGAGAAGAAGGTATGCCGTTAATAGTGGAAAATAACATCAGGCAAATGCCCACCACGACACGCTTACAGGACCATATCCTATTCATGAAATTTTCCATAACCAAATGGCAAAGTGGCTGCCCTATGTCCTCGATAGCCTCACGAATTCCATCTTTCAGGTCTTGAATCGACGCTGAGCTGTTGGCGTAGACCTTCTCTGTCACGTGGCCCCAAAGGAAGAAGTCGCGAGGTCTTAAATCACAAGATCTATTCAAAATAACACCTCTTATTGGAAAATCCTATATAGGAAAACTAAAGGCCTACTAATGAGAAAAAACTCAAAACGTGCTTCAAACTTGATAACAGGCACAATCTAACATTCAACAGTGGAAGTTTAGAGCATGTAGAGTAGTGGAAGTTTAGCGCTATTTGCCAAAAGAATAGATTTTAAAGAAATCAAACGATAAAAATTGTACTACAAGGTTTGATACATCAAAATGAAAAAAAAATCCCGTTAGCACTACCCGGCTGGTAGTGCTAACGGCATATTTCGCGTACTGTAATGATTTTCTACTTTCTGATCGAACGCGGAACCGACCTCTCATCGGTTCTAGACGTTAAGTCTGAGAAGTGCCAACGGATGGTACCAACAGGTCAACCAATCCGTGCACCGTAACCCATTCACGCGGTGACTGCTTGTCGGCCAGCTAGTTCGGAGAGGATTTCGGTCGCGGGTCTCCGAATGAGTTACGCTCAATTACAATATTTCAGTCACCTGAACTTGCCCGTTTTTCAAACGCGTCAACAATTACTCATCCAGAACGAGAAACCTACATTACGTTAATTCTGGATGTGATCTATCCACAGATCT
Source organism: Odontomyia ornata (assembly GCA_963969285.1). NCBI lineage: Eukaryota > Metazoa > Arthropoda > Insecta > Diptera > Stratiomyidae > Odontomyia > Odontomyia ornata. The sequence goes on from OZ017739.1 coordinate 255,661,125, forward strand.
CAAATCAAAAACGCTACAAAATCCCATAGGCGCGTTACCGATTCACCGACGCGGTACCGAAAAATATGCTACTCGAACTTAACCCGAAGAAAACTACTCTAAAGAAATGACGAAACAATCAAAGGTACCGCGTACCGCGCGCGACGCGAAACCGACTTCAGCGGATTTGTCGAAACCCTAACCTCGCGACGGCATACCTACCCTGCACTTCCCTTTCACGCTGAAAAAGAACGAGCCCCTGAAAAGGAAAGTCGTTCGTTATCTAGCAATTCATTTTTATTCATTAAATTTTCTTCAAGTTAAATTGTTGTCTCGAAAACATACGCACAAGATAATGATTACAGTCTTTTCTTCATTGAAATTCTTACATGAATAAACAAAAATTAAAAAAAATGTATAGAAATATGCCTTGCTAAGAAATCTTAAATCAAATTTAGTTTATTCATAGAAACATTTACTTTTAAGTGCGAAAAATAATTGAATGTTAAATGAAAAATTACTTCATCACATAAACACTATTCTGTACATTTCAAAATGCTATTTAAAATTCTCTACTCATTGCAAAGCATGTATAATAATGCGTTACGTTCATTCGACGGCACAAAATTCGTTTCCTACGTGCAATTTTCATCAGCGTTTAAAAAGGTTTAACTTTCCACATTAACGCTAGGAGCATCGCAGTCTCCATTTTCGACAAATTTACTATTTTATCGCTGTTATCGTCATATTTATTTTTTTTTTTTTGGTAACTAATCGCAACAAAAAAAAGTAAAATCTTTATTTCCTTTCTTTATCAAATTAAAAATCAAATATCTTTATCCGGAGCGCATTCAAGAACAAGCAAAAAGGAAAAGAAAAGAAAGTAGGAACTAACTAAGCGCGATTATGCCATATCACAAAAATGTTGTGCCTTTATCTAAGAACATGACAAAACGTAATAAAATATTTTTAATATAAAAAAATGTAAAAATGTGTGTGGTTATGTTGCCATACTTAATAATGAAGAAATTTCGGAAATAATATTTGATATTTTGCTGAAGAAATGAATTATTTTCTTTTTCTTATAAGAACAGACTAATAAATTACACAAGCAATTTATCTTTCAACCATGAAATGATTCCATTTCCCTACTAAAATACTAGTTTCATTAGTACTGCAAGATTGAAATTATAATAAACTGCTCAATCTATCAAATACGACAATGGATACCAATTTAAAAGCTAAACATCCTTAGAAATAATTTTGCAACATAACTAGTATTATAGGTAGTATTTTGAACTTAACTGAATTAATAATTATTCATACGTACTTAAAAATATTTCTTACCCATAAAGTTTCGTAAAATTTTAAATTTTATGGCAAAAGATTTGAATGATTTAGATTTAGATTCTTAGCTGATTTCCAGTGCGAGTATTTATTCATTAGAGTATCTGAGAGCAATTTTAAAGAAGTCAAAAACATAAGCAAGGGGGCCGCTAAGCATTTATTAAAACTGTCGACGGGCTTGTATCAGATTGCAAACCAAATTGAAAGAAATTATTTAAAGAGAATTACAGTTTGTTATGAAATACAATTAAATCTCTTCGGGAAATTGTAAGACAAAACAGAGCCAAATTTCAATTGCAATGTTTAAACTAAATCAATCAATTATTAGAAATCATCAAAAAGGCATTCTACGCAAGGATATTGTGCCGTTCAAAATCGATTCAAGATCTGGAATTTTTAATACATGCTTAAAACGTCCGTTTCAAAAGTATCCCCACTAGCGCTCATATTCCGAAAATGGCACGGCATTTTTCTTTTGTGTCAAATAAATAAGGGTTCTGAATCAACTTTTATAATAATCTTTCTAAACTATGGCAAATATTTGTTTGCTTAATTTCTATTGAAAAGAAATTACAATACCTCAATCCTTGCACTTTCCTATGAATGCGGAAACCGCGCAATATGCACGAAGAAAGTCAATCGATCCCCACATTTTTCGCCGCACATGTTACATTTGAACTCATCGTCGCAGCTATGGTATCCCATGTGGATCGTATGCAGAACAGCATCACGGAAGTAGATTCCGCCGGATTTGCATTCGAAAGTGTCCTTAGGAGTCAGCCTGGAATTGGGATCTTCAGTGTGAGCATTGGGTAACGTTGAGTTGGAAATATTTGTCGAGTCTTTTTCTGACTCTGAAGCCACGTCTTCCTCAATTTCTTTGGAAGTTTCTACCTCCATTGGCTGATTCGAGGTTTTGACAGTATCGGAAAAGTTGTCTAGCGCAAGTTTAGCTGATTGTAGATCGTATGGTCCTTCATTTTCAGGTTCAACTCTAGATGCATCAAACCTGAAAGCCCGACCCTTCCGTCGGTTTACTTTCGATGAGGATAAGACTGGAGTCGTAGTGATCTGATCAACGCGACTTGGACTGCTGGTTGCAGATGGAGTTTCGACGGTTCGAAATATGCTACAAAAATGAAACATTACAAATTTTACATATCACGGATACGAATCGTTTCATTATCCCTACCGTCACGACCTGTTCTAGCCTGAGGCAATGTTCCGTTGAAGTTCTCAAGGGTTGGATGTTCCACGTGCAGCCCTCTTGAGTACACCTCGCTCCGACCGAGTCCTACACACAAACGATCGTCAATCAAAGCACGTTAAGAGGCAGAAAAGCACTTAAAATGTTCTAGACAGCCAAAACACGATCGCGAACTATCGATCACCACAAAAAGTACTTTTCTTTTTCTTCGCCGCCATGTGGCTGTCAAAATCCCAGGTTGTCACCTCGGACAAAACATCTGTGTGTGGAGTGGCACGCCATATGGCGGCAATGTGCCTCTCCAGTTGTCGCCAGTGGCATAGTTTTCTCGATGGCCACGGTGGAGGGGCATTTCCAGATGGCTATGTCTCGAAATGTGCCGGGGTTTGAGATTAATTCTATATTTCGAATATTTATCTCCACAGATCGAAATATTCGGACAGAAAAAAAAATATTTTCTGCACAACGATATCCGCACGACAGATGAAGTCCGCTGGCACTTCGAGGACATATCCATCTGGCCGGTTGCAAGGGTTCGGGATCGGAATCACTTCAATTCCCGGGCGTAGGCGTCACATTACACATTCCCCCCCCCAAAATCGAAGTAATTACGATCCCGTCTCCTATATAAAAGGTCTTGGTTAGGGCCATGGCGGGTCGAAGGTCGGTTTCGAAGGATAGGCTACAACCATGTTCGTGAAGACTCGACAGGGACTATATAGTAGGGAGTCGGGTGTTATTCGGAGGTCTTCGTCTAGGCAAAGATTGGGGTACGCCAAGGTTTTTCGTGGGAAATAGTTGCACTTCATCGTCTAAGGTCTTTTGCGTGGTAAATTCCCAGGGTTTTACCAGTCATGTCCGCGATGAGGTATCGGGTGGGGCTTATCACTTGTAGGACTCGACACTTCACGAATTTCTTGTCTAGTTTGGCATTGTAATGGCGGGTGGCATCGCTCTGTCGGAAGTTTCGACGATATATCTCGTCGCCTGCCTTAAAGCCAGAAGGATGGGATCGCAAGTTGTACCGCTCCTCTCCCATCCGTCTACTTTCTTCAATCTTCTCCCGCAGTTGATCTCGCAGAAGTTGGAGCTTTTCGTGCGGTTCTAGAACCACGATTGGGTCCTCTAGCGATTTCAGCTGTCGCAATAGCCGGTAAGCGCTCCCATGACAGATCATGTACTGGCCAAACACTGCGAAATACGGCAAAATGCCGGTAGTGGCGTGGTACGACGAGCGCAGCGCACTAGTGATGGCGGACAATTTGCGATCCCAGTCCTTCTGATTCGGGTGGACATAGGCGCGGATGGCCGCTATGAGCGTACGATTCAGTCGTTCGGATGCGTTGGCTTGTGGTGAATAGACGGCAGTTCGCTGGTGGATGATGCCGTATTTGGACATTAGGTCTCGGAACTTGCTGGAGGTGAACTGGACCCCATTGTCGGAGACAAGTTTCTCCGGAACTCCAAACATGTGAAAGACTCGGTTCTCCAAGAAGCTGATTATAGGTCCAGTGTGCATGTTACGTAGTGGTTCTATGATAGGGAATTTAGAGAGCTGGTCCAGGACCACGACAGCTCCCGTGTGACCAGAAGCAGATCGAGGGTAAGGACCGATAAGATCAATGTACAAGCGCTGGAACACGCGTTCGGGGACCTCAACCTTACCCATGGGTGGCCGAAGAATGGTGTTGGGCGCTTTAGTGCACTTGCATAGCTCACAGGAGGCTACGTACGCTTTTATCTGTTGTGCCATCTTAGGCCAAAAGAAGCAGGTTTTCAACCGCCTAAGTGTACGCCCGTATCCGCCGTGCGCACTTGATGGGTGGTCATGGGCCCGTCTGATAAGATCAGTGGTTAATTCTTCGGGCACCCACAACTTCCACTGTTCTTCTTCTTGTATGGGGTCTCCGGATGCGTGTCCCATCCGCTTATAAATAAATCCATCCGTCAACCGCAGTTCAGGCAGCTGGGGCTGTTGATTCTGGATAGTATGAATCAGTTGTGTGTAGGTTGCTGACTTGAAGGCAGGATGGTCCAAATCGATCAATTGGGGGCTGTCGTCCTCTTGGACCAACTCGGCTCCTTCAGGGGCGAACATTCTGGATAGGGTGTCGGGGACTACATGCTGGCTTCCTTTTCGGTGGCGGATTGTGAAGTCAAATGCCTGTAATTTCAGTGCCCACCTGGCCAATCTGCCGTTGAGGTCAGTCTGGCTCATGAGCCATTTCAGAGAAGCGTGATCCGTAACGATTTCAAAGGTGTGTCCCTCCACCTAGGCTCGGAAGCGTTTCACTGCCAACACCGCCGCTAAACATTCCTGCTCGGAGACCGTGTAATTTCGCTGGGCTGGGTTCAGCTTGTGAGACATGAAGGCTATAGGTCTCTCCTCGCCGTCTTGTGCAACCTGGACTAAGACTGCTCCCACCCCATGTTGACTCGCGTCACAATGGATTGAGAACGGTTTGTCAAAGTCCGGGCTGTGCAGTACGGGGGCTGTAGTCAGACTCTTCTTTAGCTCTTCAAAGGCTCGCAAGCTGGGCTCTTCCCAGACGAATTTACGTCCCTTACGCAGCATGTCGGTCAAAGGAGTGGTTATGGTGGCATAGTCACGTACAAAACGCTGGTACCATCCGCATAAACCTAAGAATCGGCGTAACTGTTTGGTGGTCTTGGGTAGTGGAAAAACGTCAATCGCTTGAGTCTTTTCCGGATCGGTCTTGATATGGCCATGCCCAATGATGTGACCTAAATACTTCACCTCCGTCATCACAAACTGGCTCTTCCGTATGTTGATGGTTAATCTTGCCCTCCGGATGTGTAGAGCCACCTCCTGAAGCAGGTCGATGTGTTCGTCAAAGGTCTCGGTTATAAGCAACAGATCGTCCAAGTAAACGAAAACTTGGTGCCGCAAATGAGGTGGTATCACCTTGTCCATAAGGCGCGTCATTGTTTGGGGGGCATTACACAATCCGAATGGCATGGTCACGAATTGATATAGGGGCCGACCTGGGACTGTGAAGGCTGTTTTCTCCTTTGAACCGGGGTCTAAAGGAATTTGCCAGAAGGCGTCCTTGAGGTCTAAGCTCGTGATGAAATGGGCTTTAGGCAATCGACTCAAAATGCCTTCGATCAACGGTAGAGGATATGCGTCCTTGACTGTGACGGCGTTCAAGCGTCTGGCATCTAGGCATAACCGGACCTTGTTCGGCTTGACCACTAAGGTGACTGGGGAAGCCCACGCGCTCTGTGATTCTTCGATTACGCCTAATGCTAGCATTCGATCCACTTCGGCATATAACGATTTTTCCTTCGCCGGAGATATGGCGAAATGTCTCTGTTTTATGGGTTTAGCATCCCCCACGTCTATCGTGTGGAACACCAGGGCAGTCCTCCCGAGACCTTCCTTCTCGTGCGAGGGAAAAGCCGATATAGCCGAGTCGAGACGCAGTTGCTGAGTTACATCCAGTGTATGCCGTAATAAGTTAGTGGGTTGAGATTGGTCAGGAACGGTGGTGACGGACTCCAGGGTCGAACCGGAAAATAGTGCCGGGGCCAAGTTAAATTTTCGAACGAAATCCACTCCTAAATAAAGATTCTGGGTTAACTGAGGTATGATGAAAAATTCCATAGGTTTAGTTACTCCTTTAAAGGTGACATCCGTCATAATTTTTCCCACTACAGAGTGACGAGTTCCGTCCGCCGTGCTTAACCAGGAGGTGAAATGACGGATTTGGTCCGCGTGCTTTGCCAGTACCTCCCCTGCAAACTCGGCAGATATGCAATTCACACTGGCTCCCGTATCGACTAAGCCTGATACTCGTTTTTGCAGGAGGTGTACTGACGCATATGGCCGAACATCATCCCTCAATAATTCGTCTAAGTATATGTCCTTCAACACTTTCCTCGACTGCCTGACTTTTCTCCAGAAGCTCCGCATCCGACGCGTGGCTCGCTTGCTTCGCGGTGGGACAGTTGTGGCCAACTCCTCATGGAAGATGCGCTGTCGAGTAGCCAAGTAATTCCGCAGCCTGACATGAAAAGGTTTTACATGCCAAGGAACTTTCGTCTCGCTATCATTTCCCTGCGCATTGGTATCGGCGAAGGACGGCGTCGGTTGTGGAACTTCGGGAGAACTGTGGTTAGCGGTGCGAGTCAGCAGAATTGGAGTCATGTTGGAAGCCGGGTCATAACTAGTGATGGGGTCTGGATTGGTTCGTCCGGGGTTTAGGAGTGCCGACGGGTGGTCGCGGCACTCGGTGGCAAGTTTTTTCGCCCTTTGCAATTTGCACAGTCAGGTGCGTATGTGTCGGCCTTCCCGCAGCGGTAGCAGAAAAGCGTCGGCTCCGCTGGACAGGCATAGAACCGATGTCCCGGTTGTCGGCAGTTCCAACAGACCGTCGGGCTTTTAATTGCTTCAAGGGAGGGTCGATCAATCAATGCTGGGTCCTCAAGCTCCGGTGGTGCTCCGCTCCTCGGTACTGGTACTGGATCAGCAAGCAGGTGGTCTGCTGCCATCAACTCCGCGGTGTGATGATTTCGGGGATTTGGTCCCGTTATGCGAGGTTGTGGACGGAAGGTACCTCGTCGCTCATCCAAGTGTTCTTGTCTACGGGCATGGAGGCGCAATCCCTGTATGGTGTTGATGGGAAAATGTAGAAGGCTGTTCTGGAGATCCCAGCGCATGTTCTCTCTGATAATTTCTACCAATTCGTCCTCGGGCATGGTATTTCGCAGGCGAGTGCTCAATCTCACTATACTGGTGTAGTACTGGTCGAACGGTTCGTGAGCGCCTTGTTTCCGTTTCTTTATTTGCTCCCTTAGCTCTCTCTCAGTGAAGCCATCCTCAAATCGATTGCGGAAGGCTGCACTGAAAGAGTGCCAAGTGGGACGTGGCGTTGACTCTTTAAAGCTCCAGTACCAGTCGGCAGCGTCGCCGCTGAACAAAAGATGTGCATGCCGGAGGAAGGCCGAGGAATCACCTCCCAGGGTGCTGGATACCAACGCCTGAATCCGGAAAAGGAACCGGTCCACCGATATCATATCGTTGAACCCTGTAAAGTTCAGGCGCCAACTCTCCATGATACGAGGCGTCGGGTCTCGAAAAGGTGCCAATGCGTTCCCGGGGGGAATCACATCCTCTGTTGACCTGTTGTACTGTACTGCCTCGGGGGCTGGAGGTACCAACGGAGGTCCGGTACTGTGTCGTGGTCTATATTCGGGAGCTCTGGGATCCATTCCCGAGTTCCTTGGAGGTGGGACCCATTGCTCGGATTGTCGGGAGTGGGGCATAGCCACACTGGGATTGGGCTCCCAGCCAAGCGGAGTTCTCACGCGACTGGGTGGTTGGCTCATAGGGAGATTCTGGAGCTTTCCCTCCAGGTTGCCAATCCTCTCCGACATATCCCTCATCAACACCACGAGGGTGTCAATGGAGTGAGCGGAAGGCATGGGTGTCTCCTCGGACACGACACTTGCGGCCGGAACTTCACCGCCTACGGCTCCTTGCATACCAATCATCTTCACAAAATTAACGTTCCCTTCCATTTTAATCTTTGTAGTATTGATTCCAATTTATCATTCCTAACAATTATTTAAAAATATCGAGCTTAAATTAAATCTTTAAATCTTTAAATATGACTAAAACTTAAGACTAAATCAGTGGCCGAAAGTGGCGAGCTATTAATAGTGACTGGGAAAAAAAAATTTTTTAAGACACACTTTCCTTTCCAGTGGTCGACCTCTTCAGCGGGAAATGAGAGTGCGTGGTAATCTGCCGAAGAAAGGGTGCTTCGGTCGATTTACGAAATTTATCCCCATACCCACATACATTACAAAAAACCGTCTCTAAACTACGTTAAAGTGACTCGACGAGACAAGTGGTAGAGCTACCGTAACGACTTTGTACGCGGTCAAAATTCCCGACGCGTGGAAGCATTCCGGGCTTCGCAACTCCAGCATACGCCACCGAACGTTGAACCGATACCACTCGTCTAACACGCATAAGAAATCGTTAGAATCCCTCCGCGACATAAAGGCAAGGTAGCCTTCTATTTTCTTGAGAGTCCATGCTGATAGGTAAACCCATCAGACTGGCAGTTCCATCAAGAAAATAGAAGGTCCTTACAGGGGTTAGCCTAGGACAACACATCGGAAGGATTCTGTCGCGAAAGCAAAATCAAACAAAGGAGAGCGGAAGCTACAACTCACGTGAAGCGACTTCTAGTGTGTATCACACAACTCCACTGCTCCTGTTAGTGGGACTCGAGTACCAAAGTACCTTACATCCTCCGTAAAGGACCAACTCGTCAGAAGACGCGAAGTTCTTTCCCCCTTAGGATGTTTTTGGCCCCACGTTGGGCGCCATTTGTAATGATTTTCTACTTTCTGATCAAACGCGGAACCGACCTCTCATCGGTTCTAGACGTTAAGTCTGAGAAGTGCCAACGGATGGTACCAACAGGTCAACCAATCCGTGCACCGTAACCCATTCACGCGGTGACTGCTTGTCGGCCAGCTAGTTCGGAGAGGATTTCGGTCGCGGGTCTCCGAATGAGTTACGCTCAATTACAATATTTCAGTCACCTGAACTTGCCCGTTTTCCAAACGCGTCAACAATTACTCATCCAGAACGAGAAACCTACATTACGTTAATTCTGGATGTGATCTATCCACAGATCTCAAATCAAAAACGCTACAAAATCCCATAGGCGCGTTACCGATTCACCGACGCGGTACCGAAAAATATGCTACTCGAACTTAACCCGAAGAAAACTACTCTAAAGAAATGACGAAACAATCAAAGGTACCGCGTACCGCGCGCGACGCGAAACCGACTTCAGCGGATTTGTCGAAACCCTAACCTCGCGACGGCATACCTACCCTGCACTTCCCTTTCACGCTGAAAAAGAACGAGCCCCTGAAAAGGAAAGTCGTTCGTTATCTAGCAATTCATTTTTATTCATTAAATTTTCTTCAAGTTAACTTGTTGTCTCGAAAACATACGCACAAGATAATGATTACAGTCTTTTCTTCATTAAAATTCTTACATGAATAAACAAAAATTAAAAAAAATGTATAGAAATATGCCTTGCTAAGAAATCTTAAATCAAATTTAGTTTATTCATAGAAACATTTACTTTTAAGTGCGAAAAATAATTGAATGTTAAATGAAAAATTACTTCATCACATAAACACTATTCTGTGCATTTCAAAATGCTATTTAAAATTCTCTACTCATTGCAAAGCATGTATAATAATGCGTTACGTTCATTCGACGGCACAAAATTCGTTTCCTACGTGCAATTTTCATCAGCGTTTAAAAAGGTTTAACTTTCCACATTAACGCTAGGAGCATCGCAGTCTCCATTTTCGATAAATTTACTATTTTATCGCTGTTATCGTCATATTTATTTTTTTTTTTTTGGTAACTCATCGCAACAAAAAAAGTAAAATCTTTATTTCCTTTCTTTATCAAATTAAAAATCAAATATCTTTATCCGGAGCGCATTCAAGAACAAGCAAAAAGGAAAAGAAAAGAAAGTAGGAACTAACTAAGCGCGATTATGCCATATCACAAAAATGTTGTGCCTTTATCTAAGAACATGACAAAACGTAATAAAATATTTTTAATATAAAAAAATGTAAAAATGTGTGTGGTTATGTTGCCATACTTAATAATGAAGAAATTTCGGAAATAATATTTGATATTTTGCTGAAGAAATGAATTATTTTCTTTTTCTTATAAGAACAGACTAATAAATTACACAAGCAATTTATCTTTCAACCCTGAAATGATTCCATTTCCATACTAAAATACTAGTTTCATTAGTACTGCAAGATTGAAATTATAATAAACTGCTCAATCTATCAAATACGACAATGGATACCAATTTAAAAGCTAAACATCCTTAGAAATAATTTTGCAACATAACTAGTATTATAGGTAGTATTTTGAACTTAACTGAATTAATAATTATTCATACGTACTTAAAAATATTTCTTACCCATAAAGTTTCGTAAAATTTTAAATTTTATGGCAAAAGATTTGAATGATTTAGATTTAGATTCTTAGCTGATTTCCAGTGCGAGTATTTATTCATTAGAGTATCTGAGAGCAATTTTAAAGAAGTCAAAAACATAAGCAAGGGGGCCGCTAAGCATTTATTAAAACTGTCGACGGGCTTGTATCAGATTGCAAACCAAATTGAAAGAAATTATTTAAAGAGAATTACAGTTTGTTATGAAATACAATTAAATCTCTTCGGGAAATTGTAAGACAAAACAGAGCCAAATTTCAATTGCAATGTTTAAACTAAATCAATCAATTATTAGAAATCATCAAAAAGGCATTCTACGCAAGGATATTGTGCCGTTCAAAATCGATTCAAGATCTGGAATTTTTAATACATGCTTAAAACGTCCGTTTCAAAAGTATCCCCACTAGCGCTCATATTCCGAAAATGGCACGGCATTTTTCTTTTGTGTCAAATAAATAAGGGTTCTGAATCAACTTTTATAATAATCTTTCTAAACTATGGCAAATATTTGTTTGCTTAATTTCTATTGAAAAGAAATTACAATACCTCAATCCTTGCACTTTCCTATGAATGCGGAAACCGCGCAATATGCACGAAGAAAGTCAATCGATCCCCACATTTTTCGCCGCACATGTTACATTTGAACTCATCGTCGCAGCTATGGTATCCCATGTGGATCGTATGCAGAACAGCATCACGGAAGTAGATTCCGCCGGATTTGCATTCGAAAGTGTCCTTAGGAGTCAGCCTGGAATTGGGATCTTCAGTGTGAGCATTGGGTAACGTTGAGTTGGAAATATTTGTCGAGTCTTTTTCTGACTCTGAAGCCACGTCTTCCTCAATTTCTTTGGAAGTTTCTACCTCCATTGGCTGATTCGAGGTTTTGACAGTATCGGAAAAGTTGTCTAGCGCAAGTTTAGCTGATTGTAGATCGTATGGTCCTTCATTTTCAGGTTCAACTCCAGATGCATCAAACCTGAAAGCCCGACCCTTCCGTCGGTTTACTTTCGATGAGGATAAGACTGGAGTCGTAGTGATCTGATCAACGCGACTTGGACTGCTGGTTGCAGATGGAGTTTCGACGGTTCGAAATATGCTACAAAAATGAAACATTACAAATTTTACATATCACGGATACGAATTGTTTCATTATCCCTACCGTCACGACCTGTTCTAGCCTGAGGCAATGTTCCGTTGAAGTTCTCAAGGGTTGGATGTTCCACGTGCAGCCCTCTTGAGTACACCTCGCTCCGACCGAGTCCTACACACAAACGATCGTCAATCAAAGCACGTTAAGAGGCAGAAAAGCACTTAAAATGTTCTAGACAGCCAAAACACGATCGCGAACTATCGATCACCACAAAAAGTACTTTTCTTTTTCTTCGCCGCCATGTGGCTGTCAAAATCCCAGGTTGTCACCTCGGACAAAACATCTGTGTGTGGAGTGGCACGCCATATGGCGGCAATGTGCCTCTCCAGTTGTCGCCAGTGGCATAGTTTTCTCGATGGCCACGGTGGAGGGGCATTTCCAGATGGCTATGTCTCGAAATGTGCCGGGGTTTGGGATTAATTCTATATTTCGAATATTTATCTCCACAGATCGAAATATTCGGACAGAAAAAAAAATATTTTCTGCACAACGATATCCGCACGACAGATGAAGTCCGCTGGCACTTCGAGGACATATCCATCTGGCCGGTTGCAAGGGTTCGGGATCGGAATCACTTCGATTCCCGGGCGTAGGCGTCACATTACAGAACGTACCCGTATTTTTAAAAGCAAATAAACATTTTATTCGCCCCCGCCTTAAAAACACTGTTTAAAGACAAGTATAACAATAAGTAAATCAAACGTCTTCTGTATATCAAAACTTGACTCACACATAATTCCATAAATTGAGCTCGAAAAAATAATACAATTTATGGTTATTATGTATTTTATTTTTTTCAGTATGTTGACATAAATGTTTGAATAGTCATGATAGCATACATATCAATGTTTTCAAATATTTCTAAAATGTTTATCAATACCCTTATACATTTGTAGTGTTTGGGTCCTTTGCCAACATGTATTCACACAAGTACAGCATTACGAGTAATTGTTGTAATTGATAAATTTCATTCGCCTATAACTTACCTGTGTACACCTTGATTTTTATGAAACTTTCAGAAAGCGTTTTACAACCGAAAGTTGAGATATCAATAATTCCTAGTTTCATCAAAAATCGTTAGAAAATATGACTACACCGTTTTGAAACGTGCACATATATGATCACCAAAATAGCAAAATATTTAGAACTAATTTTTACGAATGTTCAATATAAGTTTCATACACATCGGATCAAAATTGCGACTTTTAGAAGCCTTTGAAATTCGGAACTTCAACTAGCCGTCATCTTGTTTTTTGAGACCTGACCTCTGGTTTTTTTCATGATTCTTTAGATACTTATAGTTTTTACTAAAGTACTGAATTTCATTAACATCGGTTGAAAAGTTTGGACACAGCTACAATAACACATGTTTGCACGTTTTTCGACGCTTGAGCGGCCGGCATTTTCTTTCTGGCGGTTCAACTTTGGATTTTTTATTGTGAGATTCATCAGACAGCTTAATGAACCTCTGTGCCAAATTTCATCCAAATCGGAGGTATAGTGTGGTCAGACAAGAAATTACGATTTTTCGTCTAAAATGGCCGCCATTTTGTTTTCGCTCGGCCGATTTAGCCAACTCACAAACTTAACCGAGACATTTCTCCAGTACACCTTTCCTCAAAATTTAGTGGAAATTGCGACCTCACAAATTCGTAATGTTCCAGATATATACACACACACACACAAATTTCGTTATGTTCCAGGTACACACACACACACACACACACACACACATATATATATACATATATATATATATATATATATATATATATATATATATATATATATATATATATATATATATATGTATATATATATATATATATATATATATATATATATATATTTATATATAATATGTATATATATATATATATATATATATATATATATATTTATATATAATATGTATAGATATATATATATATATATATATATATATATATATATATATATATATATATATATATGTATATATAGAATATATATATATATATATATATATATATATATATATATATATATATATATATATATATATATATATATATATATATATATATATATATATATGTATATATATATATATATATATATATATAATATGTATATATATAATGTATATATATATATATATATATATATATATATATAATGTATATATATATATATATATATATATATACATATATATATATATATATATATATATATATATATATATATATATATAAATATATATATATATATATATATATATATATATATATATATATATATATATATATATATATATATATATGTAAACAGGGTGCGTACGGTATTTGAGGACAACTTCAGTCTAAAATTAATTAGCTTGTATTTTTAACAAAATTTAATGAAATTTCAGGAATTTTTTATACAACGTTAAATTAATATATGGCTGTAAAGTTATTCAATAAAATCGCCATTAGCAGCAATAACCTCTTCGATCCGGGTCCGGAAACGATTACATGCCCGTATCAAATGCTCCTTGTTCATATTGACCAAAACGGCATTAATAGGAGTCTTCAGCGAAGAAGTGGTATTATGAGGACGCTTATTGGTCTCACGCTCAACTACGCCCCATACGTAATAATTCATAGGATTAAGGTCTGGGGAGCTAGGTTCGGTGTTATGTGGTCATGAAAATTTTCGGCCATCCAATCTTGTGTCGCCATCGCTTTATGTGAAGGAGCAGAGTCTTGTTGAAAAATGTATGGTCTGCCTCCGCTTATATTGTCTATCCAGGGTTTCACTACCGTCTCCAAAACCTCGATGTATGCAGCAGAGTTCACTCGAAGTCCTTGAGTAAAAATGTTTGATGGCATAACATGTCCTTAAAACCATAACAGTGGCTGGAAATATTGTGTGCATAACAACAGAAACCTCCGTAGGATTTGAACATAGCCATTTGTCAGTTCTGCGATTGGTCTTTTGATCTTGGTCAAACAATTTTTTCGTCGAAAAAAAACCATAATATTTTGGGCGCCTCAGGGTGTTTGATTTTGTTTAAAAGACGTTTTGATCGGAGAACTCTCTGTTCCCGTGTTCGTTCCGACATGAACTGTCCTCTGCGCATCACGTAAGACTTACAGGTATATCGAGGGTCTTCGTGGACAACTCTACGAACAATGTGCTCAGAAACGTGAAGCCCTCATTGATTTTGAAGGATCCTCGTCTATGATCGCTTGCATTTGCTCTAAAAATTTTGCAGATCGGACAGTGTCAGAACGTTGTTCGTGCTTTTTGCGTTTTGCAACCGATTCTGTATCGCCTCCTGATGCTTCCAATTCACGGCGAACCTTATGCACGAATGAACGGGCGCAACTAAGAAAATTAGAGATCTCTAAATCTGTATGGTTCGCACATATAGCGACGATGACAGCATGCCTCTTCATTTCTTGAGTGATGTAGTCCGCCATTGCTTATCTGAAAAGGAAAAAAAATAAAAAAAAATCGCGAATTTATGCATGTCCTCAAATACCATACGCACCCTATGTAGATATATATATATATATATATATATATATATATATATATATATATATATATATATATATATATATATATATATATATATATATGTATATATATATATACTCGTATATTGTATATATATATATTGTATGTACATATATATATATATATATATATATATATATATATATATATATATATATATATATATATATATATATGTATATATATATATATATATATATATATATATATATATATATATATGGCGGTGGCTTTTGCTGAAAAAAATATATATTACATTCTGGATACAGCGATGAAGAAAATCTGTGCAAGAAGAAGCTTCACTAAGCTCTGCGTTCAGAGCAGAAGGCAACAACAAAGAGAACAACAAAGAGCAGTGATCCTATACTCGGACCTAACAGCAGGCTTAAGCAGATTACAAAAGCAAGTTATCACCCAGCAAATCTCAAGCAGCGCCCAGTTCCAACTAAATAGTAGGTTCACAAATACAGTAAGACAGTAAGATGAAAGAATAGGTCTGTTATCTACATAATCAAATGCAAACACTGTGATGAAGCATATACTGGACAAATAAGACGAACGGTCAAAATAGGATTCGAGGAGCATACAAAGGAAGCACAATTGGCGATGAGGCGAGGAAACATGAGTAACGCTATATCTTCAGTAGCGAAACATATTTGCGAATAACATCAAAGTGAATGGGACGATCTCATGGTATTGAAGGGAGTAAGGAACATGCGAGATATACTTTGGTCCGACCAGAAATCAAGATTTAGCCGCTATTTTGTTTCCGCTCGGCCGATTTCGCTGGTTCATAACCTTAATCGAGGCATTTATCCAATACGCCTTTCCTAAAAATTTAGTGAAAATTGGAGCAAAGTCACGACCTCTAGCATGGTCACGAATTTCTTTATATCCAATATATATACATATATACACATTCTTCTTCTTCTCAGCACTACAGCCCCTTTCGGGCCTTCGCTTCCTGCAAGCAGTGCCTCCAACTGTGTCAGTCCGTTAACCGCGTCTTCCAATTCCGAAATCCGAGCAGCGATGAACTGTCTTCGCCGACCGAGTCAGGCCAGCGTTTCCTCGGTTTCCCCACTGGCCGCCAGCCTTCAGTTCTCCCAACGAAAGCCTTCTTGGGTATCTGTTATTCATCCATACGATTCATGTGTCCAGCCCATTGCAGCTTCCGCAGTCTTACGATCCTTGAGACCTCCGATTCGTCAAGAATTTCATACAGCTCATGGTTGTATCGAATTCGCCATTGGTTCCCGTCTAGCTTCGCTCCGATTATTCGCCTCAGGACGCGTCACTCAAAGGTGTTCAATATATTTGCGGATGCTTGGGTTAGGGTCCATGTTTCACACCCATAGCATAACACAGGTCTTATCACAGATTCACATACTTGGAGCTTTGTTTTCCTGTGTATGCAGCTGGTCTTCAAGATCGTCAATACTGAATAGAATATTTTATTTGCGAGCTGTATTCTTCGGCGTATCTCGTCTCTTTCATTGCCCGTTTTCGTTATTTTGGCGCCTAAACACACAAATTCGCTGACATTCTCGATACTGTATTCGCCAAGTGTAACATTTTGTGTATTTGAGGTATTTTTCCTCGACTGCGTCATGAACTTTGTTTAAAACATATATACACACACATACACACACACACACACACACACATATATATATATATATATATATATATATATATATATATATATATATATATATATATATTTATGGGATTTTGCGAAAATAACAATAGATTAAATTGGTATACTGAGATTTATTTATAATCAAGTTAGCACAGAAAAACAGTTGACACAAGAGTGAGTATTATTCGACCGAACAGAATGACATAATCAAGGCATTGACAGTAGCTCCAACTAGTGAGCTATTTAGATAACTATGACAATATATATTGTTTGGTTTATACTAGTTCTAACACCTGCCCTTAAACTAAATAACCTGTAATCCAAGATTTATTACACAGTTAAAATGTTTATCTTTACTTAAACATTTAGTTAGAACATCTGCTGGCGTATTTTCAGTAAATAAGTATTTTAACATTATAATTTTATTTTCTACAATTTGTCGTACAAAATGATGTTTAATATCAATGTGTACTACGGCTATGATTCCAAATGTTTTGTGCTGACTGACTGTCATTGAACAAAGTTACTGATAAATGTTTACCTAAACAGTCATAAAGAAAGCTTCTAAGAAATTTAGCCTCCTTTGCTCCTTCACACAATGCCATATATTCAGCTTCGGTGCTTGATAGGGCCACAGTTCTTTGTTTTCGGCTTTCCCGTGACACTGCTGAATTTCCCAATTTAAATACATAACCAGTATATGAGCGACGGTCTAGCTGATTAGAAGCCCAATCCGCATCTACATATACTATATATAATTAATAGTCCCCTGTTATAATTAATAGTCCCTTTTAAATATCGCATTACACGTTTGGCTGCTTTCCAATGTGTATCAGAATGACAATTATTAAATTGGCTGAGTAGGCTTGCTGCATGCATAATATCTGGTCTCGTACAAACGGCTATGTACATAATACATCCCACTAGACTTCTATACTTGGAATCCATATCAGTTTGGTCTCCTTTTTCAAGCTTTATGCCACATTCCAGAAGTGTACTTACAGGCTTACAATCAGTCTTATTAAATTGATCTAATAGCTTCTGTATATAGTTTTTCTGATCCAATCTAATTTTATTTTGTCTTTGATTTAATCTCATTCCTAATACATGTGTAGCTCGGCCAAGATCTTTTGTTTCAAACCTTTTCATCAGTTTCTCCTTGAGCGCTTTCTTTCCTGGTGTATCTTTACTTATTATTAAAATGTCATCGACATACAAAGCTAATATAATTATATTTCCTGAGTTGTCTGATTTAATGTAAAAACATGGCTCACTGAGTGTTTTTCAAAACTGAAGATCTGTCAAGGCATTATCTATCTTGTCATACCATGCCTTTGAGGCTTGCTTAAGCCCATATATAGCTTTATGGAGTTTAAATACATGGTTCTCTTTACCATTTATCTTGTATCCATTTGGCTGCTCCATGTAAACAGTCTCTTGCAAATCACCGTTTAAGAATGCTGTCTTTACATCCATGTGATCAATGTGTAAGTTTACATTTACTGCCAGGGCAATCAATGTACGTATAGTAGAATATCGTACCACAGGTGAGTAGGTTTCCTTGTAGTCAATCCCGTATTTCTGGGTATAACCTTTTACTACAAGGCGTGCATTATACCGAAGTAACTGACCTTCTGGTCCTAGCTTCTTCTTGAAAACCCACTTACAGCGCACAGCCTTCTTTCCTTCAGGCAGTAATGTCAAACTCCATCTTCAATAGCTTCCCTCCAGTGTTCCTTTTTAGGTCCTAATAATGCTTCCTCAATTGTCTGTGGTTCTCCATCAAGAGTTATTGCTGTCATTGCTATTACAGCATTCACACTCTCATCAATTTCTTCATAATAACTAGAATACTGATCTTGAGTCATGTCTGGATTCCATGTGACATCATTGGGGCCATCCATTGAGCTGGAGTCAGAAACAGTTGAATTAGTTGTGATCGAGTCAGAAAACTCTCCAGTAGGCGAGGGATCGACATTGTTATCATCATTTGTTCTCAAAACATTTTCTATTACATCATTAAAATTTATTTGACAATCAGTAGTAGTGTTATTCTGATTTATTTTTAAGTCCTTATACATCGTTCCTTCCAAGACGCACACATCTCTAGATTTAATGCATTTGGAGAGATTTTGAGGATCAATTAGTCTGTTCTCTTTTGACTCATTACAATATCCTACAAAAATGTATTGTTTACTCTTTGCATCTGGTTTCTAACGCCTCTCATCAGGGATCATTGCATAAGCAACACAGCCAAATATTCTCAAAATTGATAAATCAACTTTACAACCAGACCATTTTTCTTCTGGTGTGGTTCCTCTTACCGCTTTACTTGGTGATTTATTCTTGATAAAGATTGCTGTATTCAAAGCCTCAGCCCAGAATCTTTGGTCCATACCTGCATCTTGTAGCATACATCGTCCGGCCTCCATAATCGTGCGATTTGCCTTTTCCGCAACTCCGCTCTGTTGTGGAGAGTAGGGTATAGTCGTCTGGTGCACGATGCCATGCTCTTGAAGGAATGTCTGGAAATGTTTATTCACATATTCACGATCATTGTCTGTTCTTATCATCTTTATTTTCAAATTAGTTTGTTTTTCTACAAAACTTTTAAGGATCTTGAACACAGACAGAACTCCATCTTTACTTTTAATAAAATAACCAAATGCCTAGGATGGCATCATCTATAAATGTTAATAGATACTTGGCACCACTAAATGAGGAAGCTGACATAGGCCCACATAAATCAGAATGTATGAGACCTAATTTCCCAGTGGCTCGACTATAGGCTTGTTTTGAGAATGGTATTCTGCTCTGCTTCCCTTCAATACATGCCACACAGGGATTATTTTTACTATAAGTGTAATTAATTCCACTTGCCATGCCTTGTTTCAGTAAATCCATACTTCGCTTGTTCAAGTGTCAGAGTCTCCGATATCAAATCTCCTGTGATTGATTCGCTTCACACAAATTCACAGCTTCTGCGCGTTTCCCATCCATGGACTGGATCTGTGGCTCCACCAAAGCCACTGTTTGACATGTCGCAGCCAACTCATGACCATTTGTTGATTGTTGACCAATTCATAGACACCAGTCACCTTTGTAGCACTTGCAACTGGCATTTTTCCACAATAAACATTACACTTTTCAATGTCAAAATGAATTTCAAGTCCCTTAGAAGCCATTTTGCCTACGGAAATAAGGTTTGTTGACAGTCCTGGCACAAAAATAACCTCATTTAATTTTGTAACTTGAGATTGTCCTTTCAACAATAATTCCACTTCACCATGACCTTCACTATGCATTTTCTGATTATTAGCAACTGTAACTAACCGCGGAGTGTCCACAACATAATTTTTCAATAGATTTTTGTTGTTTGTCATGTGACAAGTAGCTAGTGCTGTCAATAATGTTCCATTCCACGCTTTCTCACACTTTTCACTTTCACCCCGTTTATTAATATTTTTATTGTTTGTTTTAGTTGAACAGTTTTTAGCAAAGTGAATGAAGCACTTTGGATGTTTGTTGACACTTGTTGTGGAAGACTTGTTTGTAAACATCGCACCTTCACTCTTGTTGAAGTCTCTACGTAAATTTTCTTGTAATAATTTACTTTTCACTGTTTCACTGCACAATTTAATGTTCGAATTTTCTAAAGCCATGATAAGCGGATCATGGTCTGGGAGTAAACCGCTTAGCATTAACACTGATAGAAAATCATCTTCTAATGGGGCGTTTATGTCTCGTAATTGTTGATCCAAGTCCGTGATTCTCAAGATATACGCTTCCATGTCACTAAATTGTTCCAATTTTAATCCAAATAACGCGCCTAAGAGTCCAAGACGACGACACGGCCCCCTGTCTTCATAGGCTGTCTTTAGGTTGTTCTATGCCTCGTAACTAGTGGCAGAATTTCTAATGTGGGAAAAATACGAGGGTAGAACCACCAAACATATATTTGCGAGTGCCCGTCACATATTGTAGTGAAATGGTTAAGTATCAATCTCCGTGTAGGACTGCAGCGATGGTCTGCTGCCTCGGCGGAGAAGGATGTTGATATCCGCTGAGAATGCCCTTGTCTGGGGACGCGTGAATTCGCTGGCAGGCTAGCATTGCGGTGTCGTGGGGCGGGTTCATTCCCCCAGCACAAGGACCCACTACAAAAGAATTTCGCATTCACGAATTATTGAGTCTCAAAAGGAAGGCGACCGAAGTCGAAAAATTGTAGGTAAATACAAAAGGGTGAAATGACTTGTTCAGAGAACAAGTTGAACAAGTGAAAACGGACGGACTTAGGGTAACCTCATCATTCCCCGACGATGTTCATGGCCCACAAATAAGGGTGGGACAACCGGGTGGTGATGGTGCCCCTCGCACCCGCCCAACCATAAAGATCCATATACGTTGCAGTGGCCAAGTATTTCCCTTCTGAGTGGAAAACTCATACAACCTAAACTGTATGAGCCTTCCCAGCAGAAAAGAAATACACCGGTGACCAATTTATGTCATAGAGTTATGCAATCGGATCACATAACCCTATGCCATAAAAAGGCACCTTGCTCGAAGCCACTCAACCCTTGAGAGTTCTTGAAACAAAAAGAAGGTTATTATGTGCCCGATGGCTGGCTCATGTCTGGTGGCGAGAGCCTTCCACCGTACCGGGTCCTATACCCGGTCAGATAGGTGAAAATGGAAAGACCGAAGGGTAAGTTTAATTTTATTTACAAGAACGACTCTTTGTTTCGCGAGATTCATCATTCCAAAAGCTACGTTACATGTATATAAATTTTAAATAAGAAAAAAAATTATGTGACCTAATTTTCCATTCCATATAAATATGCGTTGTTTCTACTTTTTAATTTATAAAAGAACACGCAATACCACAATAGTGAATGTGTGTGTGTTCCCGTATGTTTTTATGACAATTCAATACATATTATTTAACCCATTAATCTAATGAAACATTATATTATTTAAAATGCATTTTCTATTCATGAAACAATATGATTATTGATTGATTGATTCGCTATTTGGTTAAGGAATGATTTACAAAAATCGCACTCTGCGCTTACAAACAATTACAGTGAAGCTGATCAGTTTCGTACGACACATTAAAAGTTAAAGTTAAAAGTATAAAGGGTTTTAGGTAAATCTTTCAATTAAGACGCTAGGTTTATGAAAGAATAAGAATTATTTAGAACATTTTATTTTTCATAAGATGCAATAGAAATTATATGAAAGTTACTTCTCTAATAGAAGTTTAGCGCAAAAAAAACAAATCTCGTTTTCTTTTCATATAAATACCTACTTCCTCTATTATTCCACTATAAAATCTATCAATGAAAATTATCTTCTTTACAACCTGTACATTCTAAAAATTGGTAGTTCAAATGCATTAGCGTTCGAATAACTAATGTTGCCAACTCAATTTTAAGTAATTAAAAGGTTAATATAAAAAATATCAAATATTTCTTTATCCCTTTGTTTTCTTTTAAGCCAACCTTATTTATTCACTGTCGAATTTTGTATGGGATGATAACTGATTGATTTAACCAACAGCACAAAAAAAAAAATATTATTTTTATTCCTCTTATGTTAAGTAATTATTTTAATGATTATCATTTCATCATATTCATTTAACAAATTAAAAATTGAATCTAAAATGTAGTCAATCATATAATGAATAATAAAAAGACATAAAAAACAAAAGGGTACTTACTCATCCTTGTCCGACGACGAGCGCTCGTTGATGAAGCAGGGGTGTATAAGTCCTGGAATTGTTTTAATTCTTTGTTTTTTTCTAATTGGCATAAATTTCAAAATTATTGTTAAGCTGATTTAAATCAGAATCGCCAGACATAGTCACTATTGAAATACAAAAAAAAACACCACCGTTTGGACGAATACATGCTTCATTTGATGCTTGGCAATCACCAGCCGAACCGGTCCATCCTTCTTTGCAGACACATTAGCCCAAACGCACATTCTATGATCAGGGCCTGAGCACAGTAATTGATTATGACAATCCCATGGGAAGTCATCACATTGGTAGTAATTTCCGGTGATTTCTTCGTCAGGATTCGGTCTCTTTACAAATTCGCAAACACCACCCTCACGTGCATCAAATGTTGAGCACTTATTAGAATGTTCTTCATATAAACTGTGGCCGCGTTGTTCGTAAGGACCGCTACATGGCATTTCTAAATCGATGACTAAACTTTCATTTAAACCATCCGAATATATTTGGAACTTTTGGAACCATTCTTTTGGATCAAAATTTTCTTTTATCAATTTAAATCTTTTTAGCGCTGCACCTTCCAACTTATACTGTTCTATTTCAATAGCCTTTTTACGTTTTAAATATATCAATTCTGTATTATGTTTGGCTAAACTGCTAACCGATAATAACAAAGGAGGCAACACTATTTCCAAAAAAAAGTTTTCTGATCTCATCTTTCCAGCTTCCAATTAATATTTAGCGGTCTATTCGATACGAAATATTTATAATCCAAATTCACTTTCGCTTCCATAGGGTGCAAAGAGACCTGAGATGGTAAACTAACTAAAGTTGATAGGACTGTTTCATTATCATATTCTATTCGTTTATTTTGTTCCCTTGCTCTGTTCGAAACATCATTAGCAGAACACTCTTCCCGCCACAAATACTCTAAGTCACTCAAAAGAACTTCCTTGATGAATCGTAAATCACTCTTTCCATCAAAGATTCCGTTCACTTTTCATTCACTTATGCACGTCGCTGCCTACTTTTCATTTTCGAGTCCGCCCTGTTCACTATTCCCATTGTATCTCGTAAACAAAATAATGCAAATCAGGTGAAACTCGAAGCAGAACGCACGCGATAAGCTCTGTTCTCAATCTCCCGTGAATTCATTTTTACCGCTAATTGTAAATAATTTCAATTGGCACTAATGACAAAACTACGTTCTTTTGCCAAGTCGAAATGCAAACAAGTCACAATTGCACGTTTTGCGTTACGGCACTCTGTGATTTTGGAGTCTTTTCTAATAGTCCGATTGCAAAAATTCAGAGCTTTTCTTACAAACAGAATTCGCACAAATTTGGAGCCATTTTACAAGGAAATTCGAGGATTTTCCACTGACCGTCACATATGTGCTTCGGCGCCGAACGTAAACCCTCCCGAAAAAACATGAGATCGCATCTACGCGTGACTACCCGGTCTCACGATCTCCAGCCGACTGCCCAGAAGCAGCGGATTTATTCTTCGAATCCGTTGTCTTTTCAATATTTCACACCTGTATTGCATGTTCTGTTTTAGGAGGCTTGGGTTGCGGTTCTCCATTTGCGACCCCCCGGCAACAACCTTTGAAATAATTTTCATATTTCGAGCACCGCGCACTTTGCAAGTGAATCTGAATTCTAGCTTATGCTATCGTGGTGCAAGTGCAATAGAGGTTTTTGGAGTTGTTTCTGTGGTTTCAGGTTTTGCGGGTTCATGATTTGCGCGAAGGCGCCTGCATGTAAACGTGCAGCCACTGCTGGGTTGGATCAAATACGCAGTTGCGCTGGGTAGATTGTGTGCAGTAGTGATAGGTACTTGTTGATTGTTCTTCTCTTTTTGTTCCTGTAACTGTTTCATTACATTTTCCTCCTTGCTTACATTCTCATGTCTACATAGAATTTGTAATTACAGAGACATTTGTTTGAATTTTTTCGTTTACTATCAACTCGTTTGATTTGCTAAATTTTTCTAATTGGATCATTTCACCCTTTTCACATCAACTTAATGTAAATCTATACG
Organism: Odontomyia ornata; assembly: GCA_963969285.1. Taxonomy (NCBI): domain Eukaryota; kingdom Metazoa; phylum Arthropoda; class Insecta; order Diptera; family Stratiomyidae; genus Odontomyia; species Odontomyia ornata. Next base: position 255,685,812 of record OZ017739.1, read on the forward strand.
ACAAATTTGCTCTACATTGAAGCCCTTTATTACGTCGCGCGGATATCGATCACTCTTTCGGGTGGCTCCGATAGCTTTTTAAATTACTTATGGAATTGTTTTGCAGCTATATAAATGAGTTGCATATTTTTAATAATAATTTTTCTGAAAAATTATTAGAGAAGAAAAATGTTAGAAGAAGGTAGTTTCGACGTGTGTACTAATTCTCCTCAGGCCATCTCTCTTAGATACACACCGGTGATGGCGATCACCATGCTCAGAGATGAGAGAGTTAATTTTAATTTTTCTACTTATGCAAACTCAGAAAAATTATTATTAAAAATATGCAACTCATTTATGTAGCTGCAAAACAATTCCATAAGTAATTTAAAAAGCTATCGGAGCCATCCGAAAGTGTGATCGATATCCGCGCGACGTAATGAAAAGCTTCAATGTAGAGCAAATTTGTCGTATAGATTTACATTAAGTTGATGTGAAACGGGTGAAATGGTCCAATTAGAAAAGTTTAGCGAATACAAGTACTTACAAGAGAAAATTACCTTGGACATAACTTGCAGATACAAAAACATATTGAGTTTGCATAAGTAGAAAAATTAAAATTAACTCTCTCATCTCTGAGCATGGTGGTCGCCATCACTGGTGTGTATCTAAGAGTGATGGCCTGAGGAGAATTAGTACACACGTCGAACCCACCTTCTTCTAACATTTTTCGTCTTTAATAATTTTTCAGAAAAACTATTATTAAAAATATGCAACTCATTTATGTAGCTGCAAAACAATTCCATAAGTAATTTAAAAAGCTATCGGAGCCATCCGAAAGAGTGATCGATATCCGCGCGACGTAATAAAAAGCTTCAATGTAGAGCAAATTTGTCGTATAGATTTACATTAAGTTGATGTGAAAAGGGTGAAATGATCCAATTAGAAAAGTTTAGCAAATCAAAGTAGTTGATAGTAAACGAAAACTTAATTTTTCGTTTCTTTTATCATATAGGTAATCAGTTTATATTGATGAGTTTTTCATTGTTTTCATTTGGGAATTTTCTTAAAATCGTAAATTCGATTTTATGCATTTATTTGAACATTGTTAAGAACAACTTCGAACCAATAATAATATACTATTAATAGTTTTTTTTTAAATTTATTTTGAACGTTTTCAGCGAAAGCATGCGAGAACAACATATTATTGTATTGTGTAGAGTATCAGCATTTTATAGCAGCTAACATTTTTGCAACAACAGTTTTTCAAAACAACGACTGGAACTTTTCAAGTTCTTACTTAAAGATTATACTTTTTGTTATGCACTTATTGTTGCGTAGTTGTTTTTGTTGCAGCTCTAGCGCAAGATGTTCGATTTAAGGAGATAGATACCTATTCATTTATCATGCTACTATCTGGGATTCTCCATAACAACTTGCTTAAAAGCTCCTGCTGATACACGGGATTTGACTTCATGACTTCGAAGCGATGCTGTACCGTCGCGTGCTATGTATAATTGTAAACCGGATGTTTCAGCTAACTCTTCTAATAAATCCAGTTTTGTATCCTTTAGAATTTCATCAATCAACGAGTCGGGGTTCGCACGAATCTTCTCCACACGTCCCGAAACAGTTGGTTGATTTTCTTCTAACGCTCCTTTTTTTACGCTTTTCTGCTGCGGTTTTCATACGATCTAATAATCCTGTTTCACTTATAACTAACGATCCCGAACTTGGATTTCTGGCATGACCGGAATCACCTTCTGAGCTTTGTCTAGAATGTTGACTGTGCGAAAAACTACTATACCCGGAACCTTTAGACACTTGCCTAGTATTGATAGAATTTCTCGAGTGTCCCATTTCGATGGCACCACCAACTTGTGTAGGCAGGATATTACCACTTTTCCTAGTAGTAATTTCAATTTTCTCGGTCACCCTGCTGTAGGGATGAGGGAGATAGGAAAGTTTTAGAGCAGTTTAATAGGGTAACTGCTCGATTGCTACAATATATATACATATATATATATATATATATATATATATATATATATATATATATATATATATATATATATATATATATTATATATATATATATATATATATATATGTATATATATATGTTTATATATATATATATATATATATATATATATATATATATATATATATGTATATATATACATATATATACGTATATATATATATACATATATATATATATATATATATATATACGTATATATATATATATATATATATATATATATATATATATATATATATATATATATATGTATATGCATGTATAATTCTCGAAGGGGGTATGCTGGACGACAGGACCACTCTTGGAGGCTAGCAATCTTTGGGGAGGCCCGCCCCCACGGACCCGAGGATATGGGGGGCGCCACTAGATTTCCCTCTGGGATGACAGGTAGCGACCTTAACTGAATCTGGGCTAAGCTTTGGGCAACAAACTGGAATTGATGCTTTGGGCTGGCAGGTATGATGGTTTGGACGTAGTTGCTTTGCACGGTAGCCCCCAGGTGACACTCGTACCAGAATGGCTCCAATTCAACTATCATACCGTCTCCGTCTCGGTAAAACCTTGGCAATGAATGTTCGGTTGAGACGGACTCCCGATTAGAGCTGGTCTGGCTCTGAGCACTTGTCCCCATAAGGGCTTGTGCCAACCCTCGCATGGTCTTCCTTCTCTGCAAAGATAACCATGGGACCAAAAAGGCGACTACACACACGAGCGGAGATAGCGGCTCCGAGGGAGGACAAAATAAAACTGGATCAACCAAAACCCCTTAAAAAAAGATTTATAGAGCCCAAAAATAAAGCAAAAATAACAACAATGACGACGCAATCCGCAGCTGCAGCCACGAGGTTCGCAGCACATTGGGAGCGGTACTAACGATGATAAAAACGACGTTGAATACAATGAAAGTAAAGACGGATGAAAAACGGAGATGAACAGAAAGCCTTGTCCAGACTGACATTCCTGCGGCGTTCGGGCGCAGGAAAAAATGTCAACGCCAGAGCGTCCTAAAAAGGTAGAGCGAATAACTCCAGGACACGCCAGATATTCGAGAGGTGGGGGAAAATATGAAAAACATCGAGAATTCGATGGTTACTGCTGCAATCGCTACCGAAGCGACCAAACCGAGGGTCGTAAATCCCGAAATGATAACAAACCACCCTGAAGCCCACAAAGAGATTATGGCAGGAAAAGACAGGTGTGACCAGACATCTTCTGTGACTTCATCGCCACCATTGAAAATGTGGCGGAAGTACTGTACTCGGAATCGAGGGCTGATAACCACTCCCAAGAAAGGAGGTCGCAAAGTACAATTGCCGCCCAGCGAAAAGAAGAAGAAAGGCTAATCTGAAAAGCGGGAGGAGCTGGTTGAAGGTTGAAGAGGACCAGAAGGGTGAAGAAGAGCAGAAGGCTAAAGAAGCTCAGAGCGCTAAGCCTAAAGGGCACGCGCAGCTAGCGCCTCCATCAAACATCAATAAAAGAATGGCATCTAGCCCAATCGAAGGATATCGGTATAAAAGAAGGAAGGAAGATGCACTTGCAAGGACGTGGCACGCTGTATCAGGGGTTTCAGATAGTGCTGACAAAAGGAGCGAAGAAAGTCCCAAAGAAACTCATTCAAAAAGTTCCAGAAAATAGAGTTCGCACGGACGCTCAACAAGAAAAAAGACCTGAGATGAAACAGGAGAGAAAGGATATTATCTAGGAAGTAACGACTCAATTTTCAAATGGTGATTAAGTCTATAATTTGCAACCACTCAATCCTTATTATTTCATCGGAAAATTTTATAAATCCTATGTGTAACGTTTACGTCTAATGATGTCAGAAGGATCTTTTAAGAAGCTCCTCATTAGGCGAAGAATGAATACGAAAAGAAAAGCATCTTCAAATTTTCTCCAATGAAATTGCTCTAAATCATGTTGAAAAATATACGTGATGAATTGATAACCTTCTTTCCTTTGCAAGTCGGCTAAAAAACCATTGTTACTCCATTTTCGACGGCCGCCATTTTCTTGCAATATTATAAAAATCACTCACATCATGAATTATCAAAGATATTTTTGTTCTTCATATTATCTGAAAATTTTAAGAAGATCCAATCAAAACTCCCGTGTCTGATTCGAAAGAAAGTCCCTCGAATAGCAACGTCGTGTGTTGTTCTTGTTATCGGAGAAAATTCAAATGGCTATAACTTGCTTTAATTTGAGATTCGATTTTTTTCAAACTTACAGAGTATAAAGACCTTTTCTAAGACTACTTAAATATTCAATTTCGTTGAACGTTGAACGCTGACGCGAAGATTGGCGCGAATATAGACATGTGCTTCAATGAGAGATATCAGAATTGCCATATCTCAAAAATCAGTAACATAGCAGAAAAAAATTGGTTCTATGCAATCTTTTAGTTTTTTATTAGGATTTGACAGCACTCTTATGTTCTGAAATGCGTAAAAGACCACGTGCGTCGGAAATTTTATTTGCTTTTTGTTTTGTTTTTTGAATACAACAGGCCGCGGCTCAGCTGACGTGCCCTGGATCAGCTGACCGACCCCTGGGAAAATTCAGAAAGTGTGCAGCACAGGGTAAATGGAAGGTGTGGATCAAAGATGTATGAGAGAAAGGATACGAAATGCATCGAGAGAATTGAAGCACTTTATGATGTAGCGTGATGTTGGCGCGTTATTAGCTGTCGATTCGAATTTCATATAAATTTGACGTGACGTCTCCCACTAATTTTCGCATCTTGAACTAAATCAATTTTCCGTGCGGGTTTTCTAACTTGAACGATATAAAAGATTGAACATGACTTACCCTACGAAGGATACGTCCCTGCCATGCTTCCTATAGCTGTTTTTATAATCCCACACACGTCACTACATTTTTCATTTTTCGACTCAAAAACACTCGCGATCCGTAACAAATTTTTCAGTTTGATAAATTATCACATTTGCAACGCTTTTGCACTAGATTCAACACGGTTTATCTTAAAATAATTGTTTTGTGTACAATTTCAAATTCAACTTGATTAGACGTTTCCCATCAATGTTGAATTTTCACAAATCATATGTTTTCAATCATATGGTTGATATTTTGTTGACAATTCGGGGGTTAAGGTGTAAGAAGAGTGGGATTTTCGTGAGAGCAATTAGAGAGCGACTTGAATGTGTGGATTCTCTAGCGGCGTGAAAGGCAGGGGGATTTCAATTCGCATGCGAGAGGATGGCATGTATGTAGTAAAAGTACTTCACTCACGTATGGATGAAAATAAACTCATTTCGCGTCCATTACTTTATATGTCTTTGGTGTGGATACAAAGGGTGATTCATAACAAGTGTATATATGTGAATGGGCATTAACTAAAACTGACGTTAGATAGGAAGCCATATGGCAGCAGCGCTTACTACCACACACATGACCATTAGTAGGCCGACATTGCTGGCTAACTTACATGGCGTTATATGAAGAATTGTGGAGGTGCCAACGAAAATTCGAGGTTTTGTACGGTTTAGAGACGGATTTCTACAGTGAAATCCAGATGGTCCGCGGAGAACACAATAGCGCTCCTAGTGAAGTGACAATTATTTCAGTTCTTATACCCGTTTAGTTTTTATCGCCTTCCAAAGTGAATTTATAGGAGTTTATTTACATCTCAACACTGAGCTATCAGTCGAAGGTGCAAAACGTGTGCTTCATTTGCTCGTCTTCAAAAGTTTAGGAGTACAGTAGGCTATACAAAGGTGAATTTATAGCCTGCACGGAATGCGCTCCGCACGTTTTTTATTCGAATTATACGAAATATAAGCATTTGCTAATGCCGCAGTTGGGTGAAAGCTACCGGAAGCTTGTCCATAGTAGGCCGACTAATACATATGCAAATTGCTAGCATCTGGCTTCCTATCTAACGTCAGTTTTGGCCTTAACTCTTATTTATCACCAACTTCAGGTCCATATATTGACAGATTATGACAGTTTGGTCTTTTACAATTCTAACCATGGCGTCATACACATCAGCCGAACGTTTTATTATTGTTAAAACTTTTTACAAAAATAATAATCGGCAGTGCAAACATTTCGCGCTCTACGTGCATTTTTTGGTCCACCGATAAATTGGCCGGCGAGATCGTGTGATTTGACTCCTTGTGACTTCTTCCTTTGGGGATTTCTGAAGGATCGTGTTTAGGTTGATGCTCCCCAGACTACTGAAGCATTAAAAAACAATATTCGAGCCAACATACGCCTAATAACGCCGGAAATGTGTGAAAATGTCATCGAAAATTACAATAATCGTTTGAGCAGCACGAGGTGCTGCACCTTCGACTGATAGCTCAGTGTTGAGATGTAAATAAACTCCTATAAATTCACTTTGAAAGGCGATAAAAACTAAACGGGTATAAGAACTGAAATAATTTTCACTTCACTAAGAGCGCTATTGTGTTCTCCGCGGACCAGTAGCTTCAACTAGCGGACCGCTAGTTGAAGTTACTGTCAATGCCTTGATTATGTCATTCTGTTCGGTCGAATAATACTCACTCTTGTGTCAACTGTTTTTCTATGCTAACTAGATTATAAATAAATCTCAGTATACGAATTTAATCTATTGTTGTTTTCGCCCAATCCCATCAGGTTATGGGCCCAGGATACGCGATAAATAAGTGTGCGCAAGAATTTATTTTCTAAAAATCTTAAGATTCAAGGAAGACGCGATGTCGCGAGGGGACGAGGTGCCAGTGCCGGCGCCTTTATCTTCAACAGCAACAAGTTCCGGAATTACAGTCAATTTCGAAAAGCTTAGTGGAATATCAAACTATCGAAACTGGAGTTTTATGATGCGGATGTATTTAGTCCATGAAGATTTATGGGATTGCGTCGAAGAATCTGCACCGGGTGTTCCCAAGGTCAATGACAACCGCAAACAACTACGGACACTCGCAAATATATGTTTGATGGTTCAACCCTCGTGTTTTTCCCACGTTAGAAATTCTGCCACTGGTTACGAGGCATGGAACAACCTAAAGACAGCCTATGAAGACAGGGGGCCGTGTCGTCTTGGACTCCGCGTCATTTGGATTAAAATTGGAACAATTTAGTGACATGGAAGCGTATATCTTGAGAATCACGGACTTGGATCAACAATTACGAGACATAAACGCCCCATTAGAAGATGATTTTCTATCAGTGTTAATGCTAAGCGGTTTACTCCCAGACTATGATCCGCTTATCATGGCTTTAGAAAATTCGAACATTAAATTGTGCAGTGAAACAGTGAAAAGTAAATTATTACAAGAAAATTTACGTAGAGACTTCAACAAGAGTGAAGGTGCGATGTTTACAAACAAGTCTTCCACAAAAAGTGTCAACCAACATCCAAAGTGCTTCATTTGGAAAAAACCAAATCACTTTGCTAAAAACTGCAACTAAAACAAACAATAAAAATATTAATAAACGGGGTGAAAGTGAAAAGTGTGAGAAAGCGTGAAACGGAACGGAATGCCTGGTATGTCGACTCCGGCGCTACTTATCACATGACAAACAACAAAAATCTATTGAAAAATTATGTTGTGGACATTCCGCGGTTAGTTACAGTTGCTAATAATCAGAAAATGCATAGTGAAGGTCATGGTGAAGTGGAATTATTGTTGAAAGGACAATCTCAAGTTACAAAATTAAATGAGGTTATTTTTGTGCCAGGACTGTCAACAAACCTTATTTCCGTAGGCAAAATGGCTTCTAAGGGACTTGAAATTCATTTTGACATTGAAAAGTGTAATGTTTATTGTGGAAAAATGCCAGTTGCAAGTGCTACAAAGGTGACTGGTGTCTATGAATTGGTCAACAATCAACAAATGGTCATGAGTTGGCTGCGACATGTCAAACAGTGGCTTTGGTGGAGCCACAGATCCAGTCCATGGATGGGAAACGCGCAGAAGCTGTGAAGTTGTGTGAAGCGAATCAATCACAGGAGATTTGATATCGGAGACTCTGACACTTGAACAAGCGAAGTATGGATTTACTGAAACAAGGCATGGCAAGTGGAATTAATTACACTTATAGTAAAAATAATCCCTGTGGCATGTATTGAAGGGAAGCAGAGCAGAATACCATTCTCAAAACAAGCCTATAGTCGAGCCACTGGGAAATTAGGTCTCATACATTCTGATTTATGTGGGCCTATGCCAGTTTCCTCATTTAGTGGTGCCAAGTATCTTTTAACATTTATAGATGATTATACTAGGATGGCATTTGGTTATTTTATTAAAAATAAAGATTAAGTAAATTGGCCGGCGAGATCATGTGATTTGACTCCTTGTGACTTCTTTCTTTGGAGATTTCTGAAGGATCGTGTTTACGTTGATGCTCCCCAGACTACTGAAGCATTAAAAAACAATATTCGAGCCAACATACGCCTAATAACGCCGGAAATGTGTGAAAATGTCATCGAAAATTACAATCATCGTTTGAGCAGCACGAGGTGCACATATCCCCGAAGTAATGTTTCATATTTAATTGTTGGGGACCAAATTTTCATAATAAATAAACATTACAGCTCAATCTTCACAAAAACTATGTTTTTTTTCGACAAAAATGTGTACACTTGTTATGAATCACCCTTTATATGAATGTACTATGGTTAGTAGCATCTCTTGTTTCAGCCATATTGGTATATTTCTTTGTGTTTGGCATTCGTGTGAAACAAGGAAATCGAGTGCGCCCACCATTACAGACCTCAGCAGATGTGGTCTCAAAATTAATGGAAATACGACTCCAACTCGTTTCACATCCCTCCTATTCTCCAGAATTGGATACTTCGGACTACTATTTGCTCCCTTATTTGAAGAAAAATCCTATTTCCATTAATTTTGCGACCACAACTGCTGAGGTGTGTGCTGGTACGTGCACTCGACTTCCTTGATCCACACGAATGCAAAACACAAAGAAATAGATCACTATATCTGAAACTAGGTGTGCGTTCATTCAAGAGATGCTACTAACTAAATATTACCTCGATACGCGCCAGTGGTTCCATCTCTCGGACTTTTCAAACGCCCCTCGTATGTTAATAAAAAAAATATAACGTTTTAATGAAAATAATACAAGCTGATAGTTTGGAAGCGCTAAACATAGGAAAATATACACAGTATAATATTATTATTATTATTTATTTCAGTAATGCTACTGCTCCACCTGCGCCTTAACGCGTTAATTAATGCGTTAACAATCACATCACACAGATGTGGCCAACAGTTTAGTGCGCTAATTGGGATGTGGCATTGTTAATGACATTAGACGTTAAGCGATAACTGGGGTGGCGGTTTTTCCGACACATCAAAGGAATTTAGCGCGCTACATTGGGCGTTAATCTGTGTTGGCTACATCTGTGCATGTGCAGTATTCTATATGTGCAGTGTATCGTGTGTGTACGTACCATTTATTTATTGCTCAGAAAATGGAATGGTCGAACGAAAAAGTTATAGAATTTTTAAGAATTATTTGCAATGGAATCGAGCCTTTGGGATCCCCGATCGAAATTACATAAAAACCGCGGAGCACAAAGTGATGCATGGCGACGTATCATCCAGTCACTTTCATTTGAAATTTCATTGGATGCATTAAAAGCCAAAAAAGAGTCTTTAATGGGGTATTATCGTATCCATTTGAATAAATTGAAAAAATCAGAGAAATCAGGTGTCGGCACTGACGACATCTATAAAACTAATTGGTTTGCATTTGGTCTAATGGATAGTTTTTTGAGACCTATCTACGTAACAAACTCAATCATAAACACCGAGGTAAGTTAAGAAAATTATTTATTTGAATGAAAGAAATCAGTGTTACATTTTTCCTTATAATGAATTGACAAAATATTCTGCGAAATTATTTCTAATTTGCATAGCTGACATGGAAGAACGTCTAGCTGAGATGTTTAGTGGCCTAAGGGCGCTAGAATTGAGATCTATCTCTTCTCTCCATCTCCCAGGTGCTAAAATATTTCCTCCGATTCCAATAGTGTCCAAAAATCCTGATGGAGTGTAAACATTTCTTGAGGTCACACTATTCCGTAAGAAATTATGTAGCAATGCACATGACATGACGACTTTTGATGCTAATTGTGGTTGCAGTGACATAGGTTTTCTGAGCACCCGAAAACGGGCAGACATAACGCCAAATGCATTTTCTACCACAATTCGAGCTGACGATAATTTTCGATTAAAGTTTCTTTTTTCACTACCTTCTGCATGTTCACCAGGGTAAGGTTTCATTAAATTTTCATGAAGTGGGAATGCATTATCCGCGACAAAAACATAGGGCAGCTCCAAATTTGTCCCAGGGATTGGTGTAGATTGTGGCAGATTTAAGCTATTTGTATATAGTTTTTCATATAAAATAGTATCTTGGAAGACTCCACCATCGCTAATTCTGCCTTTAGTTCCAATATCACAAAACATGAAACAGAAATTTCTGTCTACTGCAGCCATCAGTACAATGCTAAATGAATTTTTGTAGTTAAAATAGTCAGAACCCGAGTGTATTGGTGCAATTAAAGCTACATGTTTCCCATCAATGCTGCCCACACAATGAGGCAATATATCTTGGAACTGGGCTTCTTTTTGTAACCACTCACATTCGTTGATGGGCATCTGAAATACAAAAATAAGGTTTATTTTTATTTTAATCGTTTCAGTCAACTTCAGAAGAAAACAGTGCAGAGGAAAATTCATGTTTAAAAGACTCAATTGAAAATGAATCAGTTCCTGAAAGCCTATTCCCTACAAACTGCCCATCAAATAATAAAGCCACATCAACATCTGTACATCCAGTGAAAAAGTTCAAACAACCTTATAGTGTAAAAACCAAAGTTACAACTGCTACTGAGATTACCAACGCTGAGAAGCAAATGAATGAAGCCTTTGGCTGTTTGAAGGCTATAACCGACAAGAAAAAAGAATTGGATGAATATGATTATTTTGCTGGTATGATTGCATCCAAAATACGAAAAATAGAAAATATTGATGATAGAGAACAATTAATGAACTGTATTCAAAACCTTACTTACGAATTTTACGTTAAAAGTCGAAATAGTAATTTATCAGCCCACACAGTTACATCTGCACATTCTACTCCTATAAGCGAGACATCTACATCCCCAAATCTGCAACAAACATCGCAACAACAACAACAGTATACGATGTCAATAACCAACGACGGGTCCATTCAAATACTTAGCAATGAACAAGTACTTCCCCCTTATGCTGAAAACCCATGAAGAAATCTATCTAGCCTCAGACTATTCTTAATTGACCTGAATTTTTTATTTTTGTTTTACTTATATTACCTGAATTTATTATGTTTTTGAAAATTTTAACAATAAATTTAATAACTATATTCTTTTGGTTCTGTTTACTTACCTTGATCATATTGTCTAAAGTTGCAATTAGTGCAGCGCAGACTTCTCTAATAATTTTTGAGATTACTTGGTGAGATATTTTAAATAAAAAATGTAAGCTTCTAAAGCTGTCTGCTGTTGCTAAGTACCGAAGAGTTAATGCCAGACGAACTTTGGCAGGAATTGTTTTTCGGAATCTAGTATCTGTTTTGGATATCAGTGGCTCGACTTTTTTTAACAGAACTTCAAAATCAGTGGGCGACATTCGTACAAAATTGTAAAATTCTATTGCATTCTCAGCCATAAGATCTGAGAAGAATTCCGCAGATGACTTTCTAAAATGAGTAAAACATTCAAGCTGTATGATCCATGGTGTACTGAAAACAGAAAGGATACAACTTTCTCGATAAAAACACTTACTCTGTTCGACGGCGATGCATTTGAATCATCCACCATCTTCGTTTCATTTTCTGCTTTCTAATATTTTTCCGCTTGAGAACACGTACATAATTATTAATCGTACTCATATAATACACTAGAGCAGCAGCTTGCACTTCCATACCGAACATATGTAGCGCACTAATTCACGAAGAAATAACTTTTGTAGCCGGGCTTCGTATGTGTAGCCACTCGTTTAATGCGTTATTTTTTAACGCGTTAATTAGTGCGCATTAAGGCACAGACACTAACACTAACATTAACGCAGGTGGAGCAGTAGCATAACAAAAAGTGAAAACATGGAATAATCTAGTATCTATAATATCGACCCGAAGATCGTCAAAACAATCAAGAAGTGATAGCTCGGCTTCAAAACTGTGGAGGAATAGGAAACGACGAAGCATTAACATCATTTGACATCAAAGCATTAATTCCCAGTGTCCCGGTGAGAGAAGCAAAAATCCACAAGATTGGACATGGAGAAAAGAAGTAAGGTCTCTAATGAAACTAACCGAATTATGTATGAACGAAAATTATTTCGTGTTTCGAGGCAGATACTTTAAAGGAGCTTGTGGAGTAGCAATGGGTAACCCCCTCTCACCGCTCATCAGCGATGTATTTATGTGTAACATAGAAATGACTCTGGAGGACTTACGATTTTGGATTCGATACGTGGACGATGTACTGGCAATAGTACAAAAAAGCAAACTTGAAGAAACACTTAAAACCATTAATTCAATACATAAAAACATAGTTTTCACGATGGAGACGGAGGACAGCAATATGCTTACTTTTTTGAACTTATGTATTTATACGAAGAACGGTGAATTCAGCTTTGGAATAGACAGGAAGCCAACACAAACACAAAGGACAATTCCGGCAACATCCTTCCATTTGGTTGCTCACAGGATGGCTCCATACCATGCAATGGTAAATCGAGTGCTAAGCATACCGCTTTCAACGGACGAAAAATGGAAAGATGAACAATATATCATACGAACAGCTAACGTCAATGGCCACAGTTTCAATACCATCAAAAGCATCATCGACAAAAAAGAGGACAATTCAAGCGCAACAATTGGACTACGCTGTTTAAACAAAATAAGCCGAATGAAAATATAAGAAGGGTAGCTATCAGACACACTCCAGCTACGGGAGCGCTCAAACAGCTACTAAAAGAAACGCAAATTGAGTTAATTCCGACGAGCAGAAAACTACAACAAAAAAACCGTCTCAAGTCGGTCAAGGACCCGTTAAGTAATGACGAACAAAGCGATGTGTACAAAATTTCCTGCCCAGAATGTAACAAATGTTACATAGGACAAACGCGACGCCCAGTACTAACACGCTGCAAAGAACACCTCAGTGAAGCAGATAATTTTATTAAAAAACATAGGAAAATACAGGACATCAAATTGACAGTGGCTAGACATATAGTTAAAACGAAACACAAGATTACAACGGAACATTTACAGGTGGTAAAACAGGTAAAGCAATTTCAAAAATTGGACGTAATCGAAAGCATTGAAATCTTCAAAATACCCGACCTAATAGGATAAACCAGGATCAAGGCAACGCCCATTCATCACTCTTCAAATGGTTACAACGTTGAGATAAGATGAGTTCATTAACTAGCGGATCAATTAGGGCATAAATTCTTTTTGTCAATTAGCCATTGCTAATTAGTAGTTAATTAGTTTAGGTAGATATTTGGTTTTTGTTAACTAAAGTAGGTATAAGTGCTGTTGTTTGATTGTTTTAAGAATTAGTTAGCACTGAAGAAGGAAGAAACTGACTTCCGAAAAATCGGTATTTGCAAAACATACAAAATTCTATAGTTTCAAGGAAAACTAGTGTTTTTAGTTAATGGAATCATCTTTTTTGTATGAAACTCCTCAGAACATCCAAAAACCAGTGATACTTTCGGCCATAATTATCAAATTTTTTCGCGGCTCACCTCTTTATAGAGCAAAGGATTGGGCACTGTAACCAATTTTTAAAATGCATAGCCTAACAATTAGGTCAAACTCCCTAAGAAAATAAAGAACTGATGCAGATATTTCTGTTGGCTTTGGCCGACAACATGTGCGCTCATAGGAAATATACTACTAGTGTGCTATTTTGCGATCAAGAGAAGAAAACGATGGTAAGAGTATAAAAAGAAAACACTTTTTTAAAAGTATAATTATAATGGTATTAAATTACACAAATACATTTCTATAATATATACACGTAATCTCAGAACGCATGCTTTCCGTTCGTTAATCTTAAACTAATTAAAAATTACATTATTTATGGTATATTTCAGGGTTTTCAGGTGTCTATGCGCACCCATCCATCATCTGTTTGCTCTGAAATGACTGGTTGATTTGGTTGCTGTTGCAACTCGCCGGCTTGGGGATTTTGAGGGGAATTATTTAATACTTGTTGCAAGTAAGCCTTGAGCCCAAGGAGACTTTCCTGTAGTTTAGATAGTTTTATTGAACTTTTTTAGTTTACTGCAAAATCATGACATACCTTCTCGTGAATCTTTTTCAAGTAATCTTTTCGCTTTTCTCCCTGTACTGGATCTGATAGTAGTTCATCTCGCTGTTGTGTTTTATATGCAAGTTCGGTCTCAAGTTTGAGATATTCTTTAGCCAAGTTTTTGTGTTCTTTGAAGATGTGTTGAGACAACCGACTACTTGGATCTGGAGCTTCAGGTTGCAGTTCCGGATCAAGTGTTAGTTGCATTGCGTCTAGGTCTAATGATGAGTCACTTTCATCGGATAGTGATGTGGAGGGTCCACTTGCTTCGACGAAGGCATCTGATAGCCGAGTAGGATGAGTTTCGGTTATCGTTAATTGTTCTCTACCTTGGCTTTTTGCTGTGAAAATTGAAAAGAAATATATATTGTTAACCTACAAATTCGTGCAGTAATTTTCAGGCAGTTAAAACTATAAATATCCACATTACTGATTTTTATAGCAGATTGTAGACCGAAACAAACATTTCAGAGTTTTGAAACCATTTTTTAGGGTTTTGTGAAATAATTTTTGGACATCTTACTAAATTCCCGACATGTGCGTCTGTCTATCCTTACGTCACAGCAGGTTTTCTCAGGAAACTACAGCAGCTACAAACACGTGGACAGGTCAACATTGATGACCTATTCAAACGTTCAACACAAAAAACAATTTATAAAGTAATTAAGGTTCGATGAGTGGATGTACCCCTAAATATTTTTTTCGTAAAAGGTAGCTGATACCCATCAAAGAAAAGGTCTTTATACAATTTTTATTCTTTTTCTTTTGAGTTATTTTCAGTGTGACACTAGTAATGACTCAAAGGAGTCAAAATGCGTCTACTCACACAACAAAGCAAGGCCCGACAGTTTTTCAAGAAAAAAAGAGAGTTGGCCTGCGGATATCAAATAGACGAAAAAATTCTTGATAAGAACTTGCAAGATCAGGTGTCAAAAGCGCAGTGGTGGAGGTAATGGGTGCGGAGTAGCGAAATATATGAAAAAGTTGTGTCCTCTTCGCGATTTCGGTGCAAACCGAAAGATCTGAAAATAATCGTGAGTTTACCATCAATAAACAACACAGAAGTCGAAATTCGATTAAATTTGTTAATAGTAGGGACCATTGAGTCTATGTGGTCAAGTGGATAGAGCAGGAACGCAAAAGCCGAAGGTCCCAGGTTCAAATCTCGTTGGGAGCAACGTGATTTAGTTCAGTGGATTTTTCGGACAGACTACGAGTGTTCACTCAGTGGTGATATGTACTGATTTAATCAGATCATATCATAGCTAAGCAGGAACACGGGAGCATGGTAATGACCAAACCAACTTCCGAAGTAATCAATACGGTCATGAAAATGAGATACTCTAAATACTCGTATCTCTAAGCGAAGGCCCGACAGGGGCTGTAGTGCTACGAAGAAGAAGAAGGAGGGACCATTAATGAATTTTTTATATTTTCATTATTTAAGCCAAACAAGGCACTTACAAAAAAAACACACTAATTCATAAACATAAAGTACATACAATAATAAAAACAACAAAATGTACAGTAAAAAACCTTCAACTAAAACTTATTTTAAAGTATCTGTTAATTATCGTTTGAAGGTAATTTTGGAGACAATTAGAGAATAGTGTTTACTCATAGAGTTGAACATTTTACAGCATCTATTGATCGACTCGTTGTCTGCGTAAGTCGTGTGATGGTAATCATGTAGCAAACGAGGGTGTCCAGTTCATTTGGCAGTTTCCTTAGCAATGAATTTGTTTGAAAGGGATGCGACATCTATTACTTTTTTAATTACTTCAAAGACAAAGCAGGAGCTTAATATCTTCTTCTAGATGAAAGCTGGGAAAGATTCAGAATACTAAGTCTATACTCATATGACGGCAAGTTGGCATATTTCTTGGGTTATATATACTCGTATATCCCGCAAAGCAACTAGATTAAATTATTTTTGGATAGATTTTATTCAAACAATACGCAATAAACGTGGATTCCAAATAATCCATGCATATTCAAAGAGACACATGAATGAGACGCAAGGACCCTTAGCTTCCCATAGGTTTTTGAAATATTTAGCAGTCGTTTTCCAAAACTGAGCTGCCTAAAAGCTCGAACAAGTATTTTGTCATATTGTAGTCTTAAAATTCAATTTTCTTTAATTTAGTTTTATTTATTTATTTGACCAAACTACATTCTATTAAAATACACATCACAGTTTTTTTTTATTTTTTGCAATATAAATTTACATTTGCAGTGAAGGATTAGGAACCGAGGAACTTAGATAAATTAGATTTAAATTGGCATCTGGATATGGTTGGGGAATAAAGATGGCTCATCTTATTGAAGATTTTGACACACCTATTTATCGGCTCATTATCACCATAGATTGTACGATGTTTACTTTCTACGAGCAAAGGTGAATGTCTCGTAAATCTTACTGGCTCGTTTAAGGTTATTTTTCGATTAGATATTGGACTTTAACGGTTCCTCTAAAGACATCAAATGCGAAGCAAGAGCATAATGTGGTTCTACGGGAGGCAAGTAGTGTCATATTGAGAAGGGATAGCCGGTTATCGTATGATGGCAAATTATGGAAATGGAAATAGAGGGATCTCAGAGCAACCAGTAGGAATTGTTTCTGAACGGACTTAAACCCCTCTGAGTGAACATCAAAGACCGGATTCCAAACGACACAAGCATAGAATTGAGCACACTAATGATGTGTATAACGTTTTCGTTACCCACAAGTTCTTAAATTCTTTCGCGCGTCGTTTGATGAAACCTAAAAGCTTATTCACTTTGCCGAGAACCTCATCGTAGTGCAAATTAAAGCGGAGTTTCTTATCCAAGTGAACACCAAGATCTACTACACTATCAACTCTGGAAAGCTTTGTATAATTGAGGTGATAATCAGATAATAAAATTGTACTTTTCCGAGAAAAACATAACACCTGGCATTTCTCAAAATTCAAATATAGAAGATTTTTGTAAGACCACTCTAATAGAGTATTTATTTTGTCCTGCAGGAACAAAGAATCACTTTGGGATGCTATCACATGATATAATTTGAGATTATCCGCATAAAATAAGTGTGGTTTATCGGATAACACTTCAGAAAGGTCCGCTATAAAAATGTTAGAGAAGAGGTCCGAGGTGACTGCCTTGAGGAACACCGGAATAGACATGAATTCCGTTTGACACATATACCTTAAATTTAACGCCAATGAAGTAGGGAGCCAGTGATTTCTGTCCAAGACAACTCCAAGGTATGTAATCTAGTGTAATGAGTAATGAGGAATGTTGTTGAGGTAATTATTGTATGTTCAAACAAAGTACTTTAGCGAGAGTAGTTTATACACAACACATCAAGGTGTAAATTATTATCACCACACCATTTCTCTAATGAATTGAACCCCATAAAATCCAAAGGGAACCCTTAAATTTGCCAAAAATTTCTGGGTGCCAGTAACAGTTGCATGTATACTAAAAATTTCGTAATAATCGAACATTAAACAACAAAGTTACAGCCGATTGAAAATTCCAAAATAACAATTACAACATGTGATACACAGGAGATTCACGTTTGCAGACAGCCTAGACACTACCGATATGTACACATTGTAAAGAAAATTTCGGAAATGATGAGTAACATTAGTATGTTATCATAACTGTTCAAACTGTGAGGTTAACATACTGTACAAAAAATGGCGACAAACTTAAAAACATGCAAACCACATTTTATACTCGTATACTCGATTTAAGGAATTTTTGCATAAGCTTTTATAAGTTTTTGACATTTCCTTCTGGCAGGAATACTCTCCTGCTACTTCAACTTGTTAAAATGCCTAATTGGTTTTGATATTGTCAGTTAGTAACTCCAATTTTTGTCACAAACTACTGAGGCTACAATTATCAAACGTAAGAACACCGGAACGGACAGTTCATAAATTAGAGTTCTCAGGAATTTTACTTGAAGAGTTATGAACTTCAATTCGTATGGAAAGGAAATTGAAATTTTACCCATTGCACTCATTATGCTGGATAAAGGTTTTGCACCCTGCAGCATACGGACGGTAAAAATAATGAAATGAATGTAATTGAACGATAGATGGGATTCAATTCCTTTTGAAATAATGCAAGTATTATATGTTGGTTGAATTTGAGGCTTAGGACAGTTTAATATATCAAAATTAGAATACAGTACTAGCTCCTCATGCTTTATGAGTGTCAATTTATAGTATTTAAAAATAAGTTTAGTAGGCAGGAGAAAATCTACTGTCTGAAGGATTTTCCTCAGCCTATAAAATGCAGACACATCTTAAGTTATTAATCAATAGATTTAACGACCACTCCACCGGAATGTACATTAAATGCTAAGATCCAGAAAATATATTGTTATTCTATTCTGAGTGGTTGCAATTTCATTTCAGTAGATTTTGTGAGACTTCTATAATACATATAGTTTTTCTAAAAATTTTGCAAAGATCCGAGCAA
The DNA here is from genome assembly GCA_963969285.1 of Odontomyia ornata. Taxonomy (NCBI): domain Eukaryota; kingdom Metazoa; phylum Arthropoda; class Insecta; order Diptera; family Stratiomyidae; genus Odontomyia; species Odontomyia ornata. The sequence continues at coordinate 255,704,657 of OZ017739.1, forward strand.
AACTGTTGTCATAACTTCATATGTGTTCAGAACTCGACAATCTTGTGTTTAAGTACTAGAACATTACCTTTCATTGAATTTAAGGGTACTTTAAAATAATGCTATCGTTAACAAAAGTGGCAGAATTTTAAATGCATGTGTTGCCCTTTTACATAATCAAATTATTTCTATGATTTATGTTTAAATTTTTCGCGATGAGACGGACACAAAAATTTATTATATTTCTCTACCTCCCAAGGTATATTTCAATTTAAGACCTGCTTTGTTAAGGTCTTATCGAGACCTTTCATTCAATGCACCTCTATAGGGAGATCTGTAGTGGAAATTTGAATTGTTAAAGTTCGTAAAGGACTGCCGCGTTGTCATACTGGCTCAGCGGGCCAAGTATTGATGCTCACTGGACTTTTCCCTAGCGTCAAGGCACGTCCCAAATTATTTCGCATACACGAATTAAAGGGTTTTTTTAAAGCAAAATAATGACCTAGACAAGAACAAAGGTTATTATTGTCTTTCTAAATACTATGCTTATTCTCCCGTATGTAAATAGTCGGGAGACTATTTGTATGTTGAACTACTACTAATACATAAATCGTTCATCAATATGCCGCTCAATGACTGTTAAACACACCTTTTCTTATTCATTGTAGTCGAGAGACTTTTGCATATTAACACACTGCATTACACTCTATTCCAACATTGACAACAACAGCACATTATTATTACGATTATCTATTCACTTCATCTATGCACGTCCACATAAATCATCAGCGAGATCGCCGCCACCGTCATTGAAAATAGTTGAATCCTATTCACTCCAATTGTTTCTCCTCTCCTAGTTTTGCCGGTGTTATCGCGATTCACGACGATTATTATTACTTGTACTTTTTCATCGTATTTGTTCTTTCTAATATCACAAAATCACGTTCTACGATGGAAATATTTAAATGCGAACTTTTTGTCGGCCCTATATCTTCTGAAATATCTGTTTCACTACACTTTTAATGACACAAAAACAAGAAGCACTCCTCGATGTCACTCGTCACAAGAACACCTCACCTGTCGTTCCAAATCGTAACGTAATTTTGAAGTCGTCGCGATTTCGGGGACTAATACGTATTAATTCTAATACTGATGGCAAGTGGATGACTCGACACTTTACAAGTTCAACACATTCTCGCCTCCAAAGTCAGTATGTCGCGTATGCAAAGGTGGTTTAATTATCACTTTTTAAGCATGCGCGTAAAGACACAAATCATGCTGACATACGAACACGGCGAACAAACAACGGTCGTCGTTTACGGTCCGTGCAACTCTTGCCTTTTTTCTCGCTGTACTCGTTTCGCGAAACCAGATTTTTAGGGTTTTGTACTAAAATACAAAACCCTATTGCAATCACGACCTGTGTCCGTCTGTCCGTCTGTCCGTCCGTCCGTCCGTCCGTCCGTCCGTCCGTCCGTCCGTCCGTCCGTCTGTATGTCACAGCTCTTTTTCTCCGAAACTATAGAGGCTACAGGCATGAAACTTTGTGAAAAGGTCAGAAGTGGTGACCTCTTGAAAGTTCAAGGGTGGAAAAATTTTTCAAAGGGGTTAAAGGGGGGTCTCCCCATATAGGGAGGTGACCCCTCAAAAAAAAATTTTCACCATTGGTAGTCGAGTAGGGTGTCATTGGAAAGGTCTTAATGAGATCTTTTCAAAACAAGTCTTAAAATGGCCTTATGAGTACCGAGGGGAGCAGGGGAAGCGGAAATGTACGAACTTTTCGCGTACCCCCCCCTCGCGATTGGAAACCTTCCATCCGAAAATTCTGAAAAAAATTATTAATCTAGGCCTTCATGAGTACAACAACAACAAATACATGAGAAGTCGAAATTCGCTCAACTTTGTTAGTAATAGTATGATTTATCGATTTTATGTTTTGTTGAATAAAATCTAAACGGTACCCTTAGATTCAATAAAATTTAACAAACAGATTACTTTCTATAAGATAAATCTTTTCTGAAAGTTTCATAAAGATCCAATAGTATTTAACGAAGTTATAGCGATTTGAATTTTCCCGTATTACTATGGAACAATATGCCCTGTATTACTATGGAAACATATGGCTATGGAGCCATATGCGCTTTTTATCGATTTAGACACTACAACTTTGCTAGGATTTGCATGAAAATTTCAGGAATCATAGGTATCATGAAAATGAGTACATACAATTGAAACAAGTCGAAGAGGCAGGAGAGAGCTCCTAGCAAAAGGGCTTTGTAACCATTCTAGGATTCGAAAAAATAGGCCATGAATCGATGATTACAGTACAGAGGAGTGGGCCCTGAAAAAAAATTTCATGAAAGGTAGCCGATATGAATATCAACTGAAAGTTCTCTATGAGAGCTTTTCAAAACAGTTCTTAAAGTGACAGTTTTTGCTTCAGTGGGGCCAATGGGGGGGGGGGGGTAAAAACTTGAAAAAATGTGTTTCTAAAAAATCTGGAAAAATTATCAAGGGAGATATCTATGGGTATAACTAAAGCAAATACCTCAGAAGTCAAAATTCTTTCAACTTTGTTAATAATAGTATGATCCTCGAATTTCACATTTTCTCCAATAAAATCGTCTTTGATATGTTACTTGATTTTATTCGTTGCTGGTTACTGCATTTTGTAAGTTGAGTACAAAACCCTTCTGACATGAGCATAGGTCTGTCTACCCAACTTGTTTCTATTTCCAAACAATTTCCTCCAATCACAAACTCGTCCCGTCTAACCTATCTCTCCTAACCGGTCGAACCAGTCTTCCGTTTATCAACGGATTTCGACTTACAACTCTATTTGAACTATTATTGACGTTTCCGCCACAGTAGAGTGTAAATTTTCAAATATGTTTCTAATTCTTTCATATTTTCGCTCGTTTCTGTTTATTTAGGTCTTATATAAAATTTTTAAAGGGATGAGGACACACCACCGTTTTATAACATTCTTCTTATATATACGCATACGACTCGGTTACGGAGCTTAGAAGCTTGTGTAACCGTGAGATGTTGAGTGTTGTCATGCAATCAAATAGCCCAATAAGCACGTTTACAATAAGTGTAGCTAGTGCAATGTCAAATTGCAATTGGTACCACATCTGGTGTATCGAATGCATCACAATCCTCAGTTGTGGAGAAAGATGTCTTATCGACTGGGTGAAAGGCTTCAAATTGTTGATTCGTGAGTGAGACACGTCCATTGAGCTCTGTTTAGTTGGTATGCAGTGTTTCGGTCGAATTGAGATATTGTTGACGAGTGCAATGGTAGGACATTTGGAGTTGAGCATATGTGACCAGAGAAAATCATATGAGCAAGTTGTCCTTCATTGGCATTTCGAAATTCCTCGCCTTCAATAGGAATACAGAAAACTAATGATTACATGAATTCTTATTTCGTTTCATTATTGCCGAACTGGAGGACAAGGCTGTTGATAGCTTCATTAGGACCCCATTCCAGGCCGATTTTCTCAGTTTGATTCTGACATGTAAAGCCGTGTACAGTTGCATTTGGTGGAATGTTGTAGAATGCTCTCGCATTTTGGTTTTGGTAGCACGAGGTCCATTTTCCAATACTTGGTGCTGGTACAGGTTTCGGTGAAGGAGCAAGAGTTGTAGGTGGGGCTACTGTATTGTTGCCCTCATCGTTGGTGTTGTTGTAGATGTTGGTGGGGTTGTGTTGAATGCTTCAGTTGTGGTTTGTGGCGGTTGAATTTTTGCAGTCTCTGGTTTTTCTGTGATATCTCAGTCTTTGGTTTTTCTGTGAGATCTGCTGGTGTGGCTGCAAATGTGTTTGAGCTGCATGCTAGCAGTAGAGTAACGAAGATAAATTTACTCTTTTGCCACATTCTGGAATGCGAAATTTATCGAAGCCCCCACCGACGAAAATACTCCAATGATGCACAAAGCCTAATCCGGAAGAGCACAAAATAACACAATGAATATTCCCGCAAGATTTTGAGCTTCTTCTAAGCAATTTTGATTCTTTTCTTCTTTTTTTATTCTTCTTGTTATTGTATTTATTCACATACAAACTGCTATTAGCGATGTGGAAACTTGAGCCTTTGAACTTTTTATCGTTCAAACTCTCTCTCTCTCTCTCTCTCGATTGTTTTTATTTGTCATCGCTGTGTGTATTTTTTCCACTTTGATTCAGTTTGTACGGCCATCGTTTTCACTTGATGAATTGTCATAACTATTTCGTTTAAAGGAATTCGCATCGGGAGATTTAGAGTAATCGTCATCTATCATTGTAAATAGTTCGTAGATGTAAGGGCCGCTTTAGTGGCTTAAAATTACTACTTATCACAGACCCCTTTAACAACCATGAAAAAATCAGATACGAAAAGATTTGAGAGATTACCACTTTCGATCTGCCCACTAAGTTTGATGATTGCAACTGCTATTGTTTCGGAAAAGAACTCCTGCTGAGGGGCAGCCGAACAGAGAGGTCAATTATACTATATAAAAGATTTTCGAAAGAAAAAACTGCCCAGTATATTCTGACCCTAGATGAACTATCATCTACTACGTTTTAGGTAGATGGGTTAACATTAAACGGAATTACAGCCGCTTGTATTTTCAGCGATGACACCAATATGTATGGGCCAGGTCAGACGTAGTCGTAAACAGGATTGCGACCTATTTCAACACTCAGGTTAGCTGAACCCTGTCTGAGGTCTACATGGTCCAGCATTGCACCCATGCTCACTTTGTATACGATACACATTTTCTCAATATATGTGTATCACTGAGTCCATTTCATTGTCAGCCGTCGAAAAGTGAACACGAGTGACATACATGAGATGTACGTCCTGACCGGTTTCACCTTGAAACCAAGACCGCATTTCCAATCTCCCATATGAGATCTTTCCCCTTGAGCTATCAATATGCTGTTGAAACATCGGATGCTGTTGAAACTCTACAGTGTAAATTCACACGATCTCTATTTTACAAATATAGCCTCACTTACAGCTCCTTCGATGCGCGCTTACAGATCCTAAACATGCCATCACTCAAAACTAGGAGAGCATTCTTAGACCTGTGCTGCTTATTTAAATTATATCACGGTATACTTTCAGCCAACCTTCAGGAAAGGCTTTATATACGTCCCGCCTCAAGATCGCGTTCAACTGACATATTTTTTGTGCCCTTTGCTCGTACTGATATTTATTTTTATTCATTTTTAGTACGCGTATCACGTCGTTACTATGAGCTCCAGCTGGGTCCACTGCCACATTCCTTAAAGCTTTTAAAAGCATATTGCATAATATTCAGCTTAGTTTTTAATAGTTTATTAGTATTTTATATTCTTGTTGTTTTTTTCTTATTATAACTTTGTTTATTCGCATGTATTATATTATATTATATTTCGTTACCTATTTTGTAATTGGATTCACGGATCTGTAAAAGAGTGTAAATAAATAAAAAAAAATAGATGAATGATTGCATAGATACTTAAGGCGCAGCCCCCAGTGAAACTGAAAATTTGAGTAAACTTTACAGCCGTTCACCTCGGAAACGTTACAAATATTTGCAAAAATTTTTTAGCAAGAAGTTGGAATGAACCTTTGGCTATCGAATCAACTCATCACATTTTGCAAAAAGTTTGCTTGAAAACTTATTAAATTCAAACAAAATAGCATGTTTTCGTTAAAAAATGTAGTAGATCTCGTAAACTACTTAACGTACCGAGTTGATTTAAGCTTCGGTTGTTAGATCTAAATTATTTGCAGTGAATTGACTCATCAAAAATTTAAAAAAGTTTTTTGCAAAAAATTTTCTAGAACAAAATGTGTGATTAGCACACACTGAACAAATATCATACATGCACATTGATTTGTATCAAATTTCCACATTTTGCTCTAGGAAATTTTTTGCAAAAAACTTTTTTAAATTTTTGATGAGTTAATTCACAGCAAATAATTTAGATCTAACAAGCGTAGCTTAAATCAACTCGGTACGTTAAGTAGTTTCCGAGATCTACCACATTTTTTAACGAAAACATGCTATTTTGTTTGAATTTAATAAGTTTTGCAGCAAACTTCTTGCAAAATGTTATGAGTTGATTCAATAGCCAAAGGTTCATTCCAACTTCTCGCTAAAAAATTTTTGCAAATATTTGTAACGTTTCCGAGGTGAACGGCTGTAAAGTTTACCCAAATTTTCAGTTTCACTGGGGGCTGCGCCTTAAGATATTTTTTGGGGCGCTTCGGAAAGGTACGCATTTGATTCAGTGTGTGGAGCCAGGTCGTTAGAAATTTTTCAGGACTCATGCGTCTTGTTTTCTTCCTCTCGACGCTGAAGCGTATGACATCGCCCTATAATGTATATGTTCCAAAGAATCCATCACCGGAAATTTGTTTGGATTTTTATTAAAAATGTTAGAAACGTTATATTACACCGATATCTAACAACAAAATAATGCCAAAAAATACAGCATATTTTATTTGGTAAAGAGTTGATATTGGAGGTTTCCTGGATAATTCTTTTTTCAGTTAGCAGGTTTTTGTGACGAGTATGACTAGCCATTACATTGGTTACAACATTGGTAGGAATACTCTCTTGGCTACCTTACTTATATTCTGTAGATGAACAAACGTTAAGTAATACAAATGACTTTAGCTGAATGTACGAGGTCGTGGCCATCATCAATAAGTTTCCCTTAAAGCCATATGTCGCACATTTCAAGGATGTTTGTAAAGCATGGTAAAATGTTTCTTCGTTATTCATTTGATACTTTTCCAAAAAAAACGCAAAACTGTTTTGTTCAAACATTTAAACAAAACAGATTTGCGTTTTTTGGGAAAAGTATCAAATGAATAACGAATTTGTAAAGGCGCAAAAATAAGATTTCATCAAGACCATTTATGGATATCCCATTCGATTAGCTAATGAAAAAAAACTTAAGGGGGCACATCCTTACATGGGGAGCCCCTTTAAATTTTTTTTTCATTTTGAAATTTTTAGCAGACCACCGCTTTTGAGCATTTTACGAGAAAGTTCCTGTGACTGGCGGAAAGGCAAACAAACAGGCGCCAAATTTAATTGAATATTGTAAAAAAAAAGTTAATACAAAACACTATGAAATGATAATTAATAAAATCAGCCAGGTGAAATCAACACGAAGCGGCGGCTGCTTGTTGCAGCATATTAAAATTCTAGTTATTTTGACTTAATTGAAGCCAGGTACATGTAGCTGAAATCGAATTTTTCAAAATTAATTCTCGAAACGTGTGCAATAATGAGAAAATCTTTCTGTAAAAGATCTTATCTTCATACATTTATATAAAGTCATTTCCGTCCACACTTTAGATACTGAAGAAGACTCAAAGGAGTCGAAAAACGTCAACTCTGAAAAGTGTAAGGCCCGACGGCAAGAGAATTTGCCTGCGGAAAAAAAAACAAAATAATTGACTGAATAAAATATTTTATTTGCGAGCTGTATTCTTCGGCGTATTTCATGTCTTTCATTATCGGTTCACATTATTTTGGCGTCTTAATACACAAATTCGTCTACACTTTCGATACTGTATTTGCCAAGTACGATGTTTTGGGTATTTTAGGTATTTTTTCTCGACTGCGTCATGAGTTTTGTTTTATTATCATGGATTTGTGACCCTAATAGTTTTGCTTCGCTGTCGAGTTTCAGGAAAATTTCGTTGGCGGTTGTTAATGACCGTGACAAAATGTTGATGCTTTCTTATGACGTATTCCAAAGTCAAATTGAATACCAATGGGATCAGCCCATTTTCCTACTTTAGTCCGAAATTTGTGTCAAAGGCATCGGTGAGCTGATTATTGATGTGATTTTAGGATGTTGTCGACGTCATGGTCATTTTGGTAAGACGGACTAATTTGGCTGGGATACTTAAGCAAAACATAATTTCGCACAGTACGTTACGATCAATACTCACGAATGCTTGCTTAAAGTCAACGGAAATTTGGTGTACGTCCATTTGAACTCCCAGCATTTCCCAAGTACCTGCTGGACTGTAAACAATTGAACTATCGTCGATTTACTTGCTCTAAAATCATCTCGATACTCCCCAATAATACTTTTGGCGTATGATCTGATTTAATTTTCTAAGATTTTTGAAAATATTTAGTTTGCCGTACAAAGTCATATGTCTCTATAGGTTTCGAACTGTAGCTTGTTACCTTTTTTGTGAATAGGGAATCTCATCAAGTGGCTCCACTCGTTCGGCATATGTTTTTGTTGCCAAATGTACTGGATGGCTTTCTGAACACCCCTGCCACCATATTTAATGAGATCCACTGAAATCTCATCGATGTCCGGCACTTTATTATTCTTTTGAGCTTTGGGGGTGAACAAGCGTTATGCAGAGTTGGTGGGGCTAATAGAAGGAATATCTACAGGCTCCGTTCTCCGATAATATGGTACAATTCAAGTTCTAGCAGTTCAAAGAACTACTAATCAAGTATGGCGTCAATCATCAACTGGCTGCAATATATTCTCCACAGCCTAACCTTTCTGACTATTTGAACCGTCCACTCTTGGCAGCAATCCATTCTTACATACACCTAAGCCACAGGATCGGGGATCGTAGATTGTCCGCAATCACTTGTGATCTGATTTCGTCGTATCACTCCTCTACGGAGTTCTTCCCATATTTCTCCACGTTTGGCCAACACACATTCTGCCGTGACGGAACATAGAGGCAGCCCAAGAATCTGGAGAAATCCGTCGTTGCACTCGAGCCTCACGACAGGATAAAAATGCTCAGATAGCGAATAAGGTGGAAAATTGAAGACACTAGCCGTGCAAATGAAGCTTTTTACAATCTCCGATCCCGGCCCTCTGACTTCAAGGTCGAAGATGACGTTTAAAGGAGAAACTTGCGGCAAAGTAATGGAATCACCCATTATCATGCCAGGCTGCGTCACAAGTATATCAAGAGTCATATTGCTAAATCTTTCGGCTCGGGTCACTGCCTGTTCAGAGACCTGAATGGCAGGAGATCCATGTATATCATGCAAAAACTTTAGACACAGTCGTTGCGTGCGATTACCTCAAAGACATAAATAAATGAACAAGCAACGAGCATCTGTGTACTCATCAATGTGGAAAACCAAATTAACACATAAATACCTTCCGCTCTCGAAACTATATGATTCCCCCTACGTCTCCTCCCCCTTTGTTTCCTGAGAGGTTTTCCTTTCCTCGCTTCAGAAGAATCCAACGTAGGGGACCCAGCTCATCAAGAAGACGCCTATTGATGAGTGCTGTAGGGTCAGTGCTACTGTACGGAGCAGAGGTATGGGGCGACGCTCTCAGCAAGGAGGTATACTGAAAACGATTGGCACAGGTACAGAGAAGAGGAGCACTGAGAATTGCATCTTCGTATCCAACAGTCTCTGACTCGGCGGTGAGAGTGATTGCAGGCGCGATAGCTGTCGCCCTCCTTGCTAGAGAGCGCCGCGCTATTTACCTGCGCCGAAACGAGGATGCGAGGGAGATGGTTGTCCGCGAGGAGAGACAACGCTCGCTCAACGATTGGCAGCAGTCTTGGGGGAATTGCACGAAGGGAAGGTGGACTGCGCGCCTCATCCCGGATGTGAAACCGTGGCTAAATCGAAGGCATGGTGAGACTGACTTCTATCTGACCCAGCTTTTGAGCGGGCACGGGTGTTTTCAGTCTTACCTGCACAAGATACGTAAGTCACGGTCTCCCGATTGTCGGTTTTGCCCAGGAGAGGAGGACAATACCTGTCACACATTTTTTGCGTGTACAAAATGGGTCAGGCTTCAAAGGGAACTCTACAAGGAGACGGGAGAGCTCACCCCGGATAATATAGTTGCGGTGATGCTCGAATCGGTTGACAAATGGAACCAAGTGGCACATTATGCTTGGGCAGTCCTAAAATATAAAAGGGACTCACAGCAGCCGGGGGCGCTGGGGCTGGGGGATCGCTCTTCTGGCATTTCCTCTTCCCCTCCTACTAGGAAAGGGACTCCCCAGCTTGAAGGCGCCCCACGGCGTAACAAAACGAGACCTGGCCCGAAGTAATGTGTCAAACGGTTCCAGGCTAGGTTCTCAGATTGACGGGGGAGGTGTTTAGTGGGTAGTCCATGGGAGTCCCACACTGCCAGACTCGGCGGGCGTAAATGCCTTCACCTCCCTATCACAAAAAAAATGTGGAAAGTCAATTTAACACATAAATACCTTCCGCTCTCGAAACTATATGATTCCCCCTACGTCTCCTTCCCCTTTGTTTCCTGAGAGGTTTTCCTTTCCTCGTTTCAGAAGAATCACTTCCCCCACTGACACCGCACACCTACAAAATTTTCGTTTCACGTGCACACGATCGCGCTTTCGTTATCATTCGTTGAACAGTTTGAGCACAATACGACAAACGCTCTCTCACAACACAGCAAACGTAGAGGTTAGAAAACTCGCGTGTCAAAACTGATGAAAATTCGTAACTTTTGAATAAAAAACGTGAACTCAAGTGCCGATTTCGTACACAACTTTATAAAGGTGAACGTGTTTCGGAGTGAAGTTAAGTGCAAAAACACAACAAACGATCTCTCACAACATAGAAAAAGTAAAGGTTAGAAAACTCGCGCGTCAAAGCTGATGGAAAATTCGTAACTTTTGAATAAAAAAAGTGAGCTAAAGTGCCGATTTCGTACACGCGATCTTAAAAATCAAAAACTTTATAAACGTGAACTTTTCGGGGTGAAGTTAAGAGTAAAAACGAAAACATATTTGTCTTACCCACTCAAACCTCAACTTCATACAACTTAAGCGAGGGTTGCTAATCGCTTCGGCTCTCGCGACCGATTGCGGATCCAGTACTCTCTATATCTATGCGTTACCTCCTTCTACACACGTCTGTCCGTCCGTGTGTTCAAACTTTTTAGTCTGTCAGTTCGTCCATGCCAATACGAGCACATACGTTTGTTGGTCTGTCTACAACTACGTTTGAAGCCATAGCAAAGAACACACGTCTCTAACCGATGCACCTGCAGCTCCTTTTTCACAAAATTGGAAAATTAGCTGCTCTGTAATAGTTGCCCCTATCATTTTATTTTTTTTATGTTTTTGTTATTTGTTGGTTGAATTCTCAGCGGCCTACGACATGCCAACGACACCTATCGTGTGGCTGCCGATATAATGACACGCAACCACTGCCATAATGTGGGCAGACAATTTCTCCTGCAGGGCGAGTGTTGAGTGTGGAAGCTATCACCACATTCATCAGTAACGGGTCCTAACAGAAGAGTGGCCGGATGGTGCTGTTATTGATGTGTGCGCCGATATCGACACAGCGCATGGCATCAAGCGAGCTATCAAGGGGTTTGAGACTAGCTAGCTTTGAAAGCTTTTATACGATATTGTTCCGGCGAAAAGTGATTCGACAATATGTTCCGTCGTTCTTGAATCTATTTGTGGAAATACTTCAAAATTTTAATAATACAATTGTGATTTGTATTAACAGTTGTCACTAAAAATATAGTAGAATAATGATTGTGATGAAAATAATCGAAAATTTTTTTAACAATCCTACTGAGAAAATTAATCTTTAAAGCTGGTTTCATTGAAGACTGTTACTTTGGGAGCCGGTTTATATCTTGTAGTTGGAAGTGCAGTGCGTGAAAATTTACCTTGGAATTAATGATAAAGTTTAGAGAAACATTTTTTTCTTCCATTATCTTGGGATCAAATCGAAACAATGCTTCCTTGGATGTTTAAGTATATTTCATACTGAAACCATTCACACTAGACCTAGCTTTCCGCTTAAACATCGGCAATCTCGATTCAATTTCATCACATCGACGTCATCTTTTTTACCGGCGCTAGTTTTCGGCATTTCGCTGAAAATAAAACGCGAACTACACCCTTTGTGGTCTCTTTTATTATGAAAACGTCCAACAATCGCTAAGAGAACGTAAGAAAAACAGATGAGTCGAAATCGTGTTCAACGTTGCGAATAAATGCCCTTTTCTTGTGAATTGCGGTTGTGTTTCATTGTCAAGCAAAACTGCATGAATAGAAATGGCGGCAATCAATACAGGTAGTTATGGTTGGTCTGTCGTCGGGGACTGACAGCAAATTTCGTGGGTCGAAAACCGACAAGCGAAGGTTCCACAAGTGAAGCAAAACATTACCACAACTACAACTACATGCGTTAGTCGAGATGCTGATCGTACACCGATAGGACGAAATAAGAAAAATAAAAAAAAAGGATAAGTTAGTGGTCCCGCCGCTTCAGCAGAATTAGACAAAGTAACACGACCTTGTGAATTGCTTTGAGTGATGTTTCCATTGTTGAGATAATGTTCTACTGAAGCAAGCGTCGATACATTCGCGTTAATAAATTTTTCAAAAAATTTGTGATTTTTTGCAGAGAAAAACTAGCAACCAGCGAGCGTTCGTAGATACGATGGGCGAGTGATCTGATTTAATATATTTTTAGATTGACTTTCTTTCCTTGGCATACTAATGCATTGAATTATATATATTTTTTTTTATTAGCGTTAATAATGCAATGTTACAGATTCAATGCTCGTATAATACTGGTATGAATTTCTTCAAACATTTTCTCATCAGTAACTTGAAATGTTTTAACAACATATTCGGAAATTGCGATTTAAAATTTGTGTTGATTGTAGTTTTTATTGTTCGAAATATATAAAGTGAGAAATTGGAAGCAAAATCGGTCATCTCATTTGTATGAGACTCGCTAAGAAAGCAGGCTGTTGTACCTTTGGACCAGGCATCGGGCTTTAGTCCACCTTTTCTTTGATATTCTACGGGCTCTCCTCAGGCATGGAGAGTCTTTGCATGTTGACTCGTTCTAACGGTTAGGACGGGTGAAGGGGGCACCAACACCAACTGATGCCCCATATTTTCTGTGGCTTACCACTGCTGTGGTAAAGACAAGTCCATTCGGACTAAAACAGTTGTTTTAATGGAAAGTTTTTGAGCTTTTCTTTTTCTATAGCTTCCCTCCAGTTCAGGCCTAGTCCTTGATCACCTATTTTGATTGGAACTTAGCAAATCGTACATTTAATAAATTTTTGTGGTGTACCTTGTTGTGGGGGAAAGAGAATCCATCCAATGACACCACAGACAGCTGGCTGCAAACGAACGTACGCGTCCCCAGCGGACCACTTCTATCTCTATCAGTAGTCCACACTGCAGTCCTTTATGGAGGACGAATTAAGCACAAAACTAAATTTCGATGAAGACATTTTTAAAAAAGAGAATTGGCCTGCGGACATCAAATGAACAAAATAATTGACTATATTTTTAACACCCCATTGTAAAGAGATTACGTCCGGCGAATTAACAGGATTAAAAATTACTATTGATTGCAAAATAAGAAGTCATCAGCAATTTATCCAATTTATAAATGATTTAGAATTTATTTAGAAGTTACACATTATTCGATGTCATTACATACGTAGTGATTATTATAATGTGGCAGGAAATATAAACACAGATATTTTAAATCAAAACAGAACAACTACCGAATATCTAACAATGACAGGTAGTTTAGGTTTTTCCTCTCTTATTCACAAGTATGCATGAATGTACTAGTAAAACAATCACAAGTCGCGTATAGATCGCATATTTCTTAGGCAAAAAAGCAAGGATAGGCTTTTTCTTCGTAGCACTATAGCTCCTCTAGGGTCTTCGCTTTCTGCAACAAGCGCCTCCAATTGCATCGGTCGATTGACCTCGTTCTCGAATTTCGAAATCTGAGCAGCGATAAACTGTCTTCGTCGACCGGGTCAGACCAGCATTTCCTCGATTTCCCCGCAGGTCTCCGCCCTTCAGTTCTCACAACGAATACCTTTTTGGGTATCCGTTGTTCGTCCATAAGATTCACGTGACCAGCCCATTCCAGCTTCCGCACTACGAGACCTCCGGCTCGTCAAAAATTTCATACAGCTCATGGTTGTATCGAATTCGCCTCGCTCTTTGGCTTTAATTATTTGCCTCAGGAGTCGCCTTTGGAAGGTGTTCAATATGTTTGCGGATGCTTGCTTCGCTATTGTAGTGAATTGGGTGCTAATACATGTTCGTAAAGGACTGCTACGATGGTCTGATGCCTCGGCTGAAATTGGCCTTGTCTGAGGGAGCGTGAATGTGCTGGCAGGTTAGCACCGCGATCTTTTATTCAGCACAAGGGCCCACTTAAAAAAAATTTCGCACTCACGAATTACCAGATTCAATTCGCATCGACAAGTATCGAGTCCGAGGTAACCTACTAAAAGGAAAAGGTTGCCAAAGCAAACAACTAACTGGGCTTGGCGAAAACGAACGAGACTTGAGAATATGTTGTCTTTACCGGCGATACATATGGCCCCTAAATAAGACTGGGCCATCCAGGTGGAACCGGTGCCTTCTCGCACCTCCGGATCAGGATCCATTGTAGATGTGGCCAGATGTTTTCCATTTGAATGAAAAACTCATGCAAATATAATTCGCATGAATTTTTCCCTCAAATGAAAAACATCAATGTTCAGATTTATGTTATAGTCTTATATGCTGGAACGCAAGCAGAAGGCCACTCTACCCTAAGAGAGCACCTGTAACGCAAAAGAAGGGTGAGCTCATGAGTGGAGGGGCCAGCCAACGTGGCGGGTCCCATACCCGGTCAGGTTTAAAATGAAAAGAAAGACCCACAATTTTTCGTATTATATAAAATACATTACTAAACTACGTGCTGAAAAGATTTCTTGTCAGAGAAAAAAATGGCATTGGCTGATTAAACTTCAGGCAATGCAGTAAAAAATAATAAATCCAAAAACAAGAGTGAAAATAAATGTCCAATGTAAAATTTGAGCCTATCAAATAATAATGTTTGAAAAGCTAATGGGTTGAGTTTTTTGTATAATTGTTTGCCTATAGTTGCTTAAAAGTAAAAACACGCACGTGATCGATCTAGACTGTACCTTGAATGTAAATTTTAAACAATTTTTCAATTCGCAAATCGGTATGATTTGTTTCTAAGATTAGTTTTTAAGCCAATTAATCTGTCAATCAAAATCATTCTACAATTTTCCTTTTTTATAACAAAAATTTTACAATCGCTGCCAATTTTCCAGTAGAAGCTGTTAATTATGGGCCGCTATTAAAGATTTCATTTTTGCCAAACCAGTTTCTAAAATACGCTTGACAATTTTTTAATTTTTATTTCAGTGAACTAAAATGATCTGAATTGTTTCGACTTTCTTCAATTTTTAAGTGTCATTCAATGATAAATCCACGGTAAGATAATCGAATAGTCGGTGAGAATTGAATTAATAAGATGATGAATGATTTGGATATGTATATATGTTTTGTTGTATTGGTTACATATTAGCCATGATTTGGCAACTTGTAATAGAGTTATACTTTAAAATCTTAGGAAAAGTAATGTTTCATTTAATTTTAATAATAGCCAAAACGGTACTTATCCAATCCTCCTCCGACGAGCGCTCATTCTTGTGGTGGGTAAGGCCTGTGGATATGTTATTTACATCGTTAATGAATTGCAAGTTTGTGTCGGGGTCCGCGTCACACAATAAACATTAAAATAAAAGCAAAAAGCGAAGACGGGATTGATTGACAAATAAAAGGGCGACTATCCGGTTAACCATAAAATATTTAATAAAAAAATTTCTGTTTGCTCGCATAAACTACACAGCTAAATTCTTTCATCAGCACTGTCGCATTTCACCATTTAGTATACTCGTATTTCTACACTTTTCTCCAAAGCTCGATGATTGTTGTTTTGTTGTTGTCAATATAATACAAGTTTCAGATAAAAAAAAACCCCCAACAAATTAAAACATAGTAAAATCAGCGTCGTTTACATTTCGCAACATTGCGTGAATTAAAAAGGATCGAAATTGAGATAAATCATGAAATAGTGCACAAACTCACTTTGAACGTTTGCGACACTTGAAAAATATTTCATATGAAACTATTGTTTAGTTCACACACCACATTTTCTGGCGGAAATGATAAATGAAAAAAACCTATGGCTTTTAAAAACTCGTCTTAAAACATGCACACAAACAGAAAACAGCATCTAAATTGTAATGTTTATGCCCACCAATAATCAACGAAAATGTTACAATTATGTCGCGTTACAATTTTTTTGCTATTTCTTTTTTTTTCAAATAAAATTTTCGAAAAACTTTTCCGTATTCACTTTGCCGCTGTATAAATTGCCATTAAGTTGTTAGGATTTTTTATGTTTTTTTATTTCCACTATCCGCGATTTATCGACAGACAATTATTGACTGCGCAATTGGGGACACAATTCAGCTGTAATAAATGCTTGCAAAAAATAGTTTCAAATTGTTTTCCGCACTACAGAATCGTGTCGAGTACATGAAAATCCTTTCGTTTTTCTGGGGCATTTTCGTTGAGCAAATACGAACTGAATTTCATTGCACGGTTCATACTCACAGCACTTGAGGTGTGTGCTGGTACGTGCACTCGACTTCCTTGATCCACACGAATGCAAAACACAAAGAAATAGATCACTATATCTGAAACTAGGTGTGCGTTCATTCAAGAGATGCTACTAACTAAATATTACCTCGATACGCGCCAGTGGTTCCATCTCTCGGACTTTTCAAACGCCCCTCGTATGTTAATAAAAAAAATATAACGTTTTAATGAAAATAATACAAGCTGATAGTTTGGAAGCGCTAAACATAGGAAAATATACACAGTATAATATTATTATTATTATTTATTTCAGTAATGCTACTGCTCCACCTGCGCCTTAACGCGTTAATTAATGCGTTAACAATCACATCACACAGATGTGGCCAACAGTTTAGTGCGCTAATTGGGATGTGGCATTGTTAATGACATTAGACGTTAAGCGATAACTGGGGTGGCGGTTTTTCCGACACATCAAAGGAATTTAGCGCGCTACATTGGGCGTTAATCTGTGTTGGCTACATCTGTGCATGTGCAGTATTCTATATGTGCAGTGTATCGTGTGTGTACGTACCATTTATTTATTGCTCAGAAAATGGAATGGTCGAACGAAAAAGTTATAGAATTTTTAAGAATTATTTGCAATGGAATCGAGCCTTTGGGATCCCCGATCGAAATTACATAAAAACCGCGGAGCACAAAGTGATGCATGGCGACGTATCATCCAGTCACTTTCATTTGAAATTTCATTGGATGCATTAAAAGCCAAAAAAGAGTCTTTAATGGGGTATTATCGTATCCATTTGAATAAATTGAAAAAATCAGAGAAATCAGGTGTCGGCACTGACGACATCTATAAAACTAATTGGTTTGCATTTGGTCTAATGGATAGTTTTTTGAGACCTATCTACGTAACAAACTCAATCATAAACACCGAGGTAAGTTAAGAAAATTATTTATTTGAATGAAAGAAATCAGTGTTACATTTTTCCTTATAATGAATTGACAAAATATTCTGCGAAATTATTTCTAATTTGCATAGCTGACATGGAAGAACGTCTAGCTGAGATGTTTAGTGGCCTAAGGGCGCTAGAATTGAGATCTATCTCTTCTCTCCATCTCCCAGGTGCTAAAATATTTCCTCCGATTCCAATAGTGTCCAAAAATCCTGATGGAGTGTAAACATTTCTTGAGGTCACACTATTCCGTAAGAAATTATGTAGCAATGCACATGACATGACGACTTTTGATGCTAATTGTGGTTGCAGTGACATAGGTTTTCTGAGCACCCGAAAACGGGCAGACATAACGCCAAATGCATTTTCTACCACAATTCGAGCTGACGATAATTTTCGATTAAAGTTTCTTTTTTCACTACCTTCTGCATGCTCACCAGGGTAAGGTTTCATTAAATTTTCATGAAGTGGGAATGCATTATCCGCGACAAAAACATAGGGCAGCTCCAAATTTGTCCCAGGGATTGGTGTAGATTGTGGCAGATTTAAGCTATTTGTATATAGTTTTTCATATAAAATAGTATCTTGGAAGACTCCACCATCGCTAATTCTGCCTTTAGTTCCAATATCACAAAACATGAAACAGAAATTTCTGTCTACTGCAGCCATCAGTACAATGCTAAATGAATTTTTGTAGTTAAAATAGTCAGAACCCGAGTGTATTGGTGCAATTAAAGCTACATGTTTCCCATCAATGCTGCCCACACAATGAGGCAATATATCTTGGAACTGGGCTTCTTTTTGTAACCACTCACATTCGTTGATGGGCATCTGAAATACAAAAATAAGGTTTATTTTTATTTTAATCGTTTCAGTCAACTTCAGAAGAAAACAGTGCAGAGGAAAATTCATGTTTAAAAGACTCAATTGAAAATGAATCAGTTCCTGAAAGCCTATTCCCTACAAACTGCCCATCAAATAATAAAGCCACATCAACATCTGTACATCCAGTGAAAAAGTTCAAACAACCTTATAGTGTAAAAACCAAAGTTACAACTGCTACTGAGATTACCAACGCTGAGAAGCAAATGAATGAAGCCTTTGGCTGTTTGAAGGCTATAACCGACAAGAAAAAAGAATTGGATGAATATGATTATTTTGCTGGTATGATTGCATCCAAAATACGAAAAATAGAAAATATTGATGATAGAGAACAATTAATGAACTGTATTCAAAACCTTACTTACGAATTTTACGTTAAAAGTCGAAATAGTAATTTATCAGCCCACACAGTTACATCTGCACATTCTACTCCTATAAGCGAGACATCTACATCCCCAAATCTGCAACAAACATCGCAACAACAACAACAGTATACGATGTCAATAACCAACGACGGGTCCATTCAAATACTTAGCAATGAACAAGTACTTCCCCCTTATGCTGAAAACCCATGAAGAAATCTATCTAGCCTCAGACTATTCTTAATTGACCTGAATTTTTTATTTTTGTTTTACTTATATTACCTGAATTTATTATGTTTTTGAAAATTTTAACAATAAATTTAATAACTATATTCTTTTGGTTCTGTTTACTTACCTTGATCATATTGTCTAAAGTTGCAATTAGTGCAGCGCAGACTTCTCTAATAATTTTTGAGATTACTTGGTGAGATATTTTAAATAAAAAATGTAAGCTTCTAAAGCTGTCTGCTGTTGCTAAGTACCGAAGAGTTAATGCCAGACGAACTTTGGCAGGAATTGTTTTTCGGAATCTAGTATCTGTTTTGGATATCAGTGGCTCGACTTTTTTTAACAGAACTTCAAAATCAGTGGGCGACATTCGTACAAAATTGTAAAATTCTATTGCATTCTCAGCCATAAGATCTGAGAAGAATTCCGCAGATGACTTTCTAAAATGAGTAAAACATTCAAGCTGTATGATCCATGGTGTACTGAAAACAGAAAGGATACAACTTTCTCGATAAAAACACTTACTCTGTTCGACGGCGATGCATTTGAATCATCCACCATCTTCGTTTCATTTTCTGCTTTCTAATATTTTTCCGCTTGAGAACACGTACATAATTATTAATCGTACTCATATAATACACTAGAGCAGCAGCTTGCACTTCCATACCGAACATATGTAGCGCACTAATTCACGAAGAAATAACTTTTGTAGCCGGGCTTCGTATGTGTAGCCACTCGTTTAATGCGTTATTTTTTAACGCGTTAATTAGTGCGCATTAAGGCACAGACACTAACACTAACATTAACGCAGGTGGAGCAGTAGCATAACAAAAAGTGAAAACATGGAATAATCTAGTATCTATAATATCGACCCGAAGATCGTCAAAACAATCAAGAAGTGATAGCTCGGCTTCAAAACTGTGGAGGAATAGGAAACGACGAAGCATTAACATCATTTGACATCAAAGCATTAATTCCCAGTGTCCCGGTGAGAGAAGCAAAAATCCACAAGATTGGACATGGAGAAAAGAAGTAAGGTCTCTAATGAAACTAACCGAATTATGTATGAACGAAAATTATTTCGTGTTTCGAGGCAGATACTTTAAAGGAGCTTGTGGAGTACCAATGGGTAACCCCCTCTCACCGCTCATCAGCGATGTATTTATGTGTAACATAGAAATGACTCTGGAGGACTTACGATTTTGGATTCGATACGTGGACGATGTACTGGCAATAGTACAAAAAAGCAAACTTGAAGAAACACTTAAAACCATTAATTCAATACATAAAAACATAGTTTTCACGATGGAGACGGAGGACAGCAATATGCTTACTTTTTTGAACTTATGTATTTATACGAAGAACGGTGAATTCAGCTTTGGAATAGACAGGAAGCCAACACAAACACAAAGGACAATTCCGGCAACATCCTTCCATTTGGTTGCTCACAGGATGGCTCCATACCATGCAATGGTAAATCGAGTGCTAAGCATACCGCTTTCAACGGACGAAAAATGGAAAGATGAACAATATATCATACGAACAGCTAACGTCAATGGCCACAGTTTCAATACCATCAAAAGCATCATCGACAAAAAAGAGGACAATTCAAGCGCAACAATTGGACTACGCTGTTTAAACAAAATAAGCCGAATGAAAATATAAGAAGGGTAGCTATCAGACACACTCCAGCTACGGGAGCGCTCAAACAGCTACTAAAAGAAACGCAAATTGAGTTAATTCCGACGAGCAGAAAACTACAACAAAAAAACCGTCTCAAGTCGGTCAAGGACCCGTTAAGTAATGACGAACAAAGCGATGTGTACAAAATTTCCTGCCCAGAATGTAACAAATGTTACATAGGACAAACGCGACGCCCAGTACTAACACGCTGCAAAGAACACCTCAGTGAAGCAGATAATTTTATTAAAAAACATAGGAAAATACAGGACATCAAATTGACAGTGGCTAGACATATAGTTAAAACGAAACACAAGATTACAACGGAACATTTACAGGTGGTAAAACAGGTAAAGCAATTTCAAAAATTGGACGTAATCGAAAGCATTGAAATCTTCAAAATACCCGACCTAATAGGATAAACCAGGATCAAGGCAACGCCCATTCATCACTCTTCAAATGGTTACAACGTTGAGATAAGATGAGTTCATTAACTAGCGGATCAATTAGGGCATAAATTCTTTTTGTCAATTAGCCATTGCTAATTAGTAGTTAATTAGTTTAGGTAGATATTTGGTTTTTGTTAACTAAAGTAGGTATAAGTGCTGTTGTTTGATTGTTTTAAGAATTAGTTAGCACTGAAGAAGGAAGAAACTGACTTCCGAAAAATCGGTATTTGCAAAACATACAAAATTCTATAGTTTCAAGGAAAACTAGTGTTTTTAGTTAATGGAATCATCTTTTTTGTATGAAACTCCTCAGAACATCCAAAAACCAGTGATACTTTCGGCCATAATTATCAAATTTTTTCGCGGCTCACCTCTTTATAGAGCAAAGGATTGGGCACTGTAACCAATTTTTAAAATGCATAGCCTAACAATTAGGTCAAACTCCCTAAGAAAATAAAGAACTGATGCAGATATTTCTGTTGGCTTTGGCCGACAACATGTGCGCTCATAGGAAATATACTACTAGTGTGCTATTTTGCGATCAAGAGAAGAAAACGATGGTAAGAGTATAAAAAGAAAACACTTTTTTAAAAGTATAATTATAATGGTATTAAATTACACAAATACATTTCTATAATATATACACGTAATCTCAGAACGCATGCTTTCCGTTCGTTAATCTTAAACTAATTAAAAATTACATTATTTATGGTATATTTCAGGGTTTTCAGGTGTCTATGCGCACCCATCCATCATCTGTTTGCTCTGAAATGACTGGTTGATTTGGTTGCTGTTGCAACTCGCCGGCTTGGGGATTTTGAGGGGAATTATTTAATACTTGTTGCAAGTAAGCCTTGAGCCCAAGGAGACTTTCCTGTAGTTTAGATAGTTTTATTGAACTTTTTTAGTTTACTGCAAAATCATGACATACCTTCTCGTGAATCTTTTTCAAGTAATCTTTTCGCTTTTCTCCCTGTACTGGATCTGATAGTAGTTCATCTCGCTGTTGTGTTTTATATGCAAGTTCGGTCTCAAGTTTGAGATATTCTTTAGCCAAGTTTTTGTGTTCTTTGAAGATGTGTTGAGACAACCGACTACTTGGATCTGGAGCTTCAGGTTGCAGTTCCGGATCAAGTGTTAGTTGCATTGCGTCTAGGTCTAATGATGAGTCACTTTCATCGGATAGTGATGTGGAGGGTCCACTTGCTTCGACGAAGGCATCTGATAGCCGAGTAGGATGAGTTTCGGTTATCGTTAATTGTTCTCTACCTTGGCTTTTTGCTGTGAAAATTGAAAAGAAATATATATTGTTAACCTACAAATTCGTGCAGTAATTTTCAGGCAGTTAAAACTATAAATATCCACATTACTGATTTTTATAGCAGATTGTAGACCGAAACAAACATTTCAGAGTTTTGAAACCATTTTTTAGGGTTTTGTGAAATAATTTTTGGACATCTTACTAAATTCCCGACATGTGCGTCTGTCTATCCTTACGTCACAGCAGGTTTTCTCAGGAAACTACAGCAGCTACAAACACGTGGACAGGTCAACATTGATGACCTATTCAAACGTTCAACACAAAAAACAATTTATAAAGTAATTAAGGTTCGATGAGTGGATGTACCCCTAAATATTTTTTTCGTAAAAGGTAGCTGATACCCATCAAAGAAAAGGTCTTTATACAATTTTTATTCTTTTTCTTTTGAGTTATTTTCAGTGTGACACTAGTAATGACTCAAAGGAGTCAAAATGCGTCTACTCACACAACAAAGCAAGGCCCGACAGTTTTTCAAGAAAAAAAGAGAGTTGGCCTGCGGATATCAAATAGACGAAAAAATTCTTGATAAGAACTTGCAAGATCAGGTGTCAAAAGCGCAGTGGTGGAGGTAATGGGTGCGGAGTAGCGAAATATATGAAAAAGTTGTGTCCTCTTCGCGATTTCGGTGCAAACCGAAAGATCTGAAAATAATCGTGAGTTTACCATCAATAAACAACACAGAAGTCGAAATTCGATTAAATTTGTTAATAGTAGGGACCATTGAGTCTATGTGGTCAAGTGGATAGAGCAGGAACGCAAAAGCCGAAGGTCCCAGGTTCAAATCTCGTTGGGAGCAACGTGATTTAGTTCAGTGGATTTTTCGGACAGACTACGAGTGTTCACTCAGTGGTGATATGTACTGATTTAATCAGATCATATCATAGCTAAGCAGGAACACGGGAGCATGGTAATGACCAAACCAACTTCCGAAGTAATCAATACGGTCATGAAAATGAGATACTCTAAATACTCGTATCTCTAAGCGAAGGCCCGACAGGGGCTGTAGTGCTACGAAGAAGAAGAAGGAGGGACCATTAATGAATTTTTTATATTTTCATTATTTAAGCCAAACAAGGCACTTACAAAAAAAACACACTAATTCATAAACATAAAGTACATACAATAATAAAAACAACAAAATGTACAGTAAAAAACCTTCAACTAAAACTTATTTTAAAGTATCTGTTAATTATCGTTTGAAGGTAATTTTGGAGACAATTAGAGAATAGTGTTTACTCATAGAGTTGAACATTTTACAGCATCTATTGATCGACTCGTTGTCTGCGTAAGTCGTGTGATGGTAATCATGTAGCAAACGAGGGTGTCCAGTTCATTTGGCAGTTTCCTTAGCAATGAATTTGTTTGAAAGGGATGCGACATCTATTACTTTTTTAATTACTTCAAAGACAAAGCAGGAGCTTAATATCTTCTTCTAGATGAAAGCTGGGAAAGATTCAGAATACTAAGTCTATACTCATATGACGGCAAGTTGGCATATTTCTTGGGTTATATATACTCGTATATCCCGCAAAGCAACTAGATTAAATTATTTTTGGATAGATTTTATTCAAACAATACGCAATAAACGTGGATTCCAAATAATCCATGCATATTCAAAGAGACACATGAATGAGACGCAAGGACCCTTAGCTTCCCATAGGTTTTTGAAATATTTAGCAGTCGTTTTCTAAAACTGAGCTGCCTAAAAGCTCGAACAAGTATTTTGTCATATTGTAGTCTTAAAATTCAATTTTCTTTAATTTAGTTTTATTTATTTATTTGACCAAACTACATTCTATTAAAATACACATCACAGTTTTTTTTTATTTTTTGCAATATAAATTTACATTTGCAGTGAAGGATTAGGAACCGAGGAACTTAGATAAATTAGATTTAAATTGGCATCTGGATATGGTTGGGGAATAAAGATGGCTCATCTTATTGAAAATTTTGACACACCTATTTATCGGCTCATTATCACCATAGATTGTACGATGTTTACTTTCTACGAGCAAAGGTGAATGTCTCGTAAATCTTACTGGCTCGTTTAAGGTTATTTTTCGATTAGATATTGGACTTTAACGGTTCCTCTAAAGACATCAAATGCGAAGCAAGAGCATAATGTGGTTCTACGGGAGGCAAGTAGTGTCATATTGAGAAGGGATAGCCGGTTATCGTATGATGGCAAATTATGGAAATGGAAATAGAGGGATCTCAGAGCAACCAGTAGGAATTGTTTCTGAACGGACTTAAACCCCTCTGAGTGAACATCAAAGACCGGATTCCAAACGACACAAGCATAGAATTGAGCACACTAATGATGTGTATAACGTTTTCGTTACCCACAAGTTCTTAAATTCTTTCGCGCGTCGTTTGATGAAACCTAAAAGCTTATTCACTTTGCCGAGAACCTCATCGTAGTGCAAATTAAAGCGGAGTTTCTTATCCAAGTGAACACCAAGATCTACTACACTATCAACTCTGGAAAGCTTTGTATAATTGAGGTGATAATCAGATAATAAAATTGTACTTTTCCGAGAAAAACATAACACCTGGCATTTCTCAAAATTCAAATATAGAAGATTTTTGTAAGACCACTCTAATAGAGTATTTATTTTGTCCTGCAGGAACAAAGAATCACTTTGGGATGCTATCACATGATATAATTTGAGATTATCCGCATAAAATAAGTGTGGTTTATCGGATAACACTTCAGAAAGGTCCGCTATAAAAATGTTAGAGAAGAGGTCCGAGGTGACTGCCTTGAGGAACACCGGAATAGACATGAATTCCGTTTGACACATATACCTTAAATTTAACGCCAATGAAGTAGGGAGCCAGTGATTTCTGTCCAAGACAACTCCAAGGTATGTAATCTAGTGTAATGAGTAATGAGGAATGTTGTTGAGGTAATTATTGTATGTTCAAACAAAGTACTTTAGCGAGAGTAGTTTATACACAACACATCAAGGTGTAAATTATTATCACCACACCATTTCTCTAATGAATTGAACCCCATAAAATCCAAAGGGAACCCTTAAATTTGCCAAAAATTTCTGGGTGCCAGTAACAGTTGCATGTATACTAAAAATTTCGTAATAATCGAACATTAAACAACAAAGTTACAGCCGATTGAAAATTCCAAAATAACAATTACAACATGTGATACACAGGAGATTCACGTTTGCAGACAGCCTAGACACTACCGATATGTACACATTGTAAAGAAAATTTCGGAAATGATGAGTAACATTAGTATGTTATCATAACTGTTCAAACTGTGAGGTTAACATACTGTACAAAAAATGGCGACAAACTTAAAAACATGCAAACCACATTTTATACTCGTATACTCGATTTAAGGAATTTTTGCATAAGCTTTTATAAGTTTTTGACATTTCCTTCTGGCAGGAATACTCTCCTGCTACTTCAACTTGTTAAAATGCCTAATTGGTTTTGATATTGTCAGTTAGTAACTCCAATTTTTGTCACAAACTACTGAGGCTACAATTATCAAACGTAAGAACACCGGAACGGACAGTTCATAAATTAGAGTTCTCAGGAATTTTACTTGAAGAGTTATGAACTTCAATTCGTATGGAAAGGAAATTGAAATTTTACCCATTGCACTCATTATGCTGGATAAAGGTTTTGCACCCTGCAGCATACGGACGGTAAAAATAATGAAATGAATGTAATTGAACGATAGATGGGATTCAATTCCTTTTGAAATAATGCAAGTATTATATGTTGGTTGAATTTGAGGCTTAGGACAGTTTAATATATCAAAATTAGAATACAGTACTAGCTCCTCATGCTTTATGAGTGTCAATTTATAGTATTTAAAAATAAGTTTAGTAGGCAGGAGAAAATCTACTGTCTGAAGGATTTTCCTCAGCCTATAAAATGCAGACACATCTTAAGTTATTAATCAATAGATTTAACGACCACTCCACCGGAATGTACATTAAATGCTAAGATCCAGAAAATATATTGTTATTCTATTCTGAGTGGTTGCAATTTCATTTCAGTAGATTTTGTGAGACTTCTATAATACATATAGTTTTTCTAAAAATTTTGCAAAGATCCGAGCAAAACTGTTGTCATAACTTCATATGTGTTCAGAACTCGACAATCTTGTGTTTAAGTACTAGAACATTACCTTTCATTGAATTTAAGGGTACTTTAAAATAATGCTATCGTTAACAAAAGTGGCAGAATTTTAAATGCATGTGTTGCCCTTTTACATAATCAAATTATTTCTATGATTTATGTTTAAATTTTTCGCGATGAGACGGACACAAAAATTTATTATATTTCTCTACCTCCCAAGGTATATTTCAATTTAAGACCTGCTTTGTTAAGGTCTTATCGAGACCTTTCATTCAATGCACCTCTATAGGGAGATCTGTAGTGGAAATTTGAATTGTTAAAGTTCGTAAAGGACTGCCGCGTTGTCATACTGGCTCAGCGGGCCAAGTATTGATGCTCACTGGACTTTTCCCTAGCGTCAAGGCACGTCCCAAATTATTTCGCATACACGAATTAAAGGGTTTTTTTAAAGCAAAATAATGACCTAGACAAGAACAAAGGTTATTATTGTCTTTCTAAATACTATGCTTATTCTCCCGTATGTAAATAGTCGGGAGACTATTTGTATGTTGAACTACTACTAATACATAAATCGTTCATCAATATGCCGCTCAATGACTGTTAAACACACCTTTTCTTATTCATTGTAGTCGAGAGACTTTTGCATATTAACACACTGCATTACACTCTATTCCAACATTGACAACAACAGCACATTATTATTACGATTATCTATTCACTTCATCTATGCACGTCCACATAAATCATCAGCGAGATCGCCGCCACCGTCATTGAAAATAGTTGAATCCTATTCACTCCAATTGTTTCTCCTCTCCTAGTTTTGCCGGTGTTATCGCGATTCACGACGATTATTATTACTTGTACTTTTTCATCGTATTTGTTCTTTCTAATATCACAAAATCACGTTCTACGATGGAAATATTTAAATGCGAACTTTTTGTCGGCCCTATATCTTCTGAAATATCTGTTTCACTACACTTTTAATGACACAAAAACAAGAAGCACTCCTCGATGTCACTCGTCACAAGAACACCTCACCTGTCGTTCCAAATCGTAACGTAATTTTGAAGTCGTCGCGATTTCGGGGACTAATACGTATTAATTCTAATACTGATGGCAAGTGGATGACTCGACACTTTACAAGTTCAACACATTCTCGCCTCCAAAGTCAGTATGTCGCGTATGCAAAGGTGGTTTAATTATCACTTTTTAAGCATGCGCGTAAAGACACAAATCATGCTGACATACGAACACGGCGAACAAACAACGGTCGTCGTTTACGGTCCGTGCAACTCTTGCCTTTTTTCTCGCTGTACTCGTTTCGCGAAACCAGATTTTTTCTATTTCCAAACAATTTCCTCCAATCACAAACTCGTCCCGTCTAACCTATCTCTCCTAACCGGTCGAACCAGTCTTCCGTTTATCAACGGATTTCGACTTACAACTCTATTTGAACTATTATTGACGTTTCCGCCACAGTAGAGTGTAAATTTTCAAATATGTTTCTAATTCTTTCATATTTTCGCTCGTTTCTGTTTATTTAGGTCTTATATAAAATTTTTAAAGGGATGAGGACACACCACCGTTTTATAACATTCTTCTTATATATACGCATACGACTCGGTTACGGAGCTTAGAAGCTTGTGTAACCGTGAGATGTTGAGTGTTGTCATGCAATCAAATAGCCCAATAAGCACGTTTACAATAAGTGTAGCTAGTGCAATGTCAAATTGCAATTGGTACCACATCTGGTGTATCGAATGCATCACAATCCTCAGTTGTGGAGAAAGATGTCTTATCGACTGGGTGAAAGGCTTCAAATTGTTGATTCGTGAGTGAGACACGTCCATTGAGCTCTGTTTAGTTGGTATGCAGTGTTTCGGTCGAATTGAGATATTGTTGACGAGTGCAATGGTAGGACATTTGGAGTTGAGCATATGTGACCAGAGAAAATCATATGAGCAAGTTGTCCTTCATTGGCATTTCGAAATTCCTCGCCTTCAATAGGAATACAGAAAACTAATGATTACATGAATTCTTATTTCGTTTCATTATTGCCGAACTGGAGGACAAGGCTGTTGATAGCTTCATTAGGACCCCATTCCAGGCCGATTTTCTCAGTTTGATTCTGACATGTAAAGCCGTGTACAGTTGCATTTGGTGGAATGTTGTAGAATGCTCTCGCATTTTGGTTTTGGTAGCACGAGGTCCATTTTCCAATACTTGGTGCTGGTACAGGTTTCGGTGAAGGAGCAAGAGTTGTAGGTGGGGCTACTGTATTGTTGCCCTCATCGTTGGTGTTGTTGTAGATGTTGGTGGGGTTGTGTTGAATGCTTCAGTTGTGGTTTGTGGCGGTTGAATTTTTGCAGTCTCTGGTTTTTCTGTGATATCTCAGTCTTTGGTTTTTCTGTGAGATCTGCTGGTGTGGCTGCAAATGTGTTTGAGCTGCATGCTAGCAGTAGAGTAACGAAGATAAATTTACTCTTTTGCCACATTCTGGAATGCGAAATTTATCGAAGCCCCCACCGACGAAAATACTCCAATGATGCACAAAGCCTAATCCGGAAGAGCACAAAATAACACAATGAATATTCCCGCAAGATTTTGAGCTTCTTCTAAGCAATTTTGATTCTTTTCTTCTTTTTTTATTCTTCTTGTTATTGTATTTATTCACATACAAACTGCTATTAGCGATGTGGAAACTTGAGCCTTTGAACTTTTTATCGTTCAAACTCTCTCTCTCTCTCTCTCGATTGTTTTTATTTGTCATCGCTGTGTGTATTTTTTCCACTTTGATTCAGTTTGTACGGCCATCGTTTTCACTTGATGAATTGTCATAACTATTTCGTTTAAAGGAATTCGCATCGGGAGATTTAGAGTAATCGTCATCTATCATTGTAAATAGTTCGTAGATGTAAGGGCCGCTTTAGTGGCTTAAAATTACTACTTATCACAGACCCCTTTAACAACCATGAAAAAATCAGATACGAAAAGATTTGAGAGATTACCACTTTCGATCTGCCCACTAAGTTTGATGATTGCAACTGCTATTGTTTCGGAAAAGAACTCCTGCTGAGGGGCAGCCGAACAGAGAGGTCAATTATACTATATAAAAGATTTTCGAAAGAAAAAACTGCCCAGTATATTCTGACCCTAGATGAACTATCATCTACTACGTTTTAGGTAGATGGGTTAACATTAAACGGAATTACAGCCGCTTGTATTTTCAGCGATGACACCAATATGTATGGGCCAGGTCAGACGTAGTCGTAAACATTTTGCTCTAGGAAATTTTTTGCAAAAAACTTTTTTAAATTTTTGATGAGTTAATTCACAGCAAATAATTTAGATCTAACAAGCGTAGCTTAAATCAACTCGGTACGTGAAGTAGTTTCCGAGATCTACAACATTTTTTAACGAAAACATGCTATTTTGTTTGAATTTAATAAGTTTTGCAGCAAACTTTTTGCAAAATGTTATGAGTTGATTCAATAGCCAAAGGTTCATTCCAACTTCTCGCTAAAAAATTTTTGCAAATATTTGTAACGTTTCCGAGGTGAACGGCTGTAAAGTTTACCCAAATTTTCAGTTTCACTGGGGGCTGCGCCTTAAGATATTTTTTGGGGCGCTTCGGAAAGGTACGCATTTGATTCAGTGTGTGGAGCCAGGTCGTTAGAAATTTTTCAGGACTCATGCGTCTTGTTTTCTTCCTCTCGACGCTGAAGCGTATGACATCGCCCTATAATGTATATGTTCCAAAGAATCCATCACCGGAAATTTGTTTGGATTTTTATTAAAAATGTTAGAAACGTTATATTACACCGATATCTAACAACAAAATAATGCCAAAAAATACAGCATATTTTATTTGGTAAAGAGTTGATATTGGAGGTTTCCTGGATAATTCTTTTTTCAGTTAGCAGGTTTTTGTGACGAGTATGACTAGCCATTACATTGGTTACAACATTGGTAGGAATACTCTCTTGGCTACCTTACTTATATTCTGTAGATGAACAAACGTTAAGTAATACAAATGACTTTAGCTGAATGTACGAGGTCGTGGCCATCATCAATAAGTTTCCCTTAAAGCCATATGTCGCACATTTCAAGGATGTTTGTAAAGCATGGTAAAATGTTTCTTCGTTATTCATTTGATACTTTTCCAAAAAAAACGCAAAACTGTTTTGTTCAAACATTTAAACAAAACAGATTTGCGTTTTTTGGGAAAAGTATCAAATGAATAACGAATTTGTAAAGGCGCAAAAATAAGATTTCATCAAGACCATTTATGGATATCCCATTCGATTAGCTAATGAAAAAAAACTTAAGGGGGCACATCCTTACATGGGGAGCCCCTTTAAATTTTTTTTTCATTTTGAAATTTTTAGCAGACCACCGCTTTTGAGCATTTTACGAGAAAGTTCCTGTGACTGGCGGAAAGGCAAACAAACAGGCGCCAAATTTAATTGAATATTGTAAAAAAAAAGTTAATACAAAACACTATGAAATGATAATTAATAAAATCAGCCAGGTGAAATCAACACGAAGCGGCGGCTGCTTGTTGCAGCATATTAAAATTCTAGTTATTTTGACTTAATTGAAGCCAGGTACATGTAGCTGAAATCGAATTTTTCAAAATTAATTCTCGAAACGTGTGCAATAATGAGAAAATCTTTCTGTAAAAGATCTTATCTTCATACATTTATATAAAGTCATTTCCGTCCACACTTTAGATACTGAAGAAGACTCAAAGGAGTCGAAAAACGTCAACTCTGAAAAGTGTAAGGCCCGACGGCAAGAGAATTTGCCTGCGGAAAAAAAAAACAAAATAATTGACTGAATAAAATATTTTATTTGCGAGCTGTATTCTTCGGCGTATTTCATGTCTTTCATTATCGGTTCACATTATTTTGGCGTCTTAATACACAAATTCGTCTACACTTTCGATACTGTATTTGCCAAGTACGATGTTTTGGGTATTTTAGGTATTTTTTCTCGACTGCGTCATGAGTTTTGTTTTATTATCATGGATTTGTGACCCTAATAGTTTTGCTTCGCTGTCGAGTTTCAGGAAAATTTCGTTGGCGGTTGTTAATGACCGTGACAAAATGTTGATGCTTTCTTATGACGTATTCCAAAGTCAAATTGAATACCAATGGGATCAGCCCATTTTCCTACTTTAGTCCGAAATTTGTGTCAAAGGCATCGGTGAGCTGATTATTGATGTGATTTTAGGATGTTGTCGACGTCATGGTCATTTTGGTAAGACGGACTAATTTGGCTGGGATACTTAAGCAAAACATAATTTCGCACAGTACGTTACGATCAATACTCACGAATGCTTGCTTAAAGTCAACGGAAATTTGGTGTACGTCCATTTGAACTCCCAGCATTTCCCAAGTACCTGCTGGACTGTAAACAATTGAACTATCGTCGATTTACTTGCTCTAAAATCATCTCGATACTCCCCAATAATACTTTTGGCGTATGATCTGATTTAATTTTCTAAGATTTTTGAAAATATTTAGTTTGCCGTACAAAGTCATATGTCTCTATAGGTTTCGAACTGTAGCTTGTTACCTTTTTTGTGAATAGGGAATCTCATCAAGTGGCTCCACTCGTTCGGCATATGTTTTTGTTGCCAAATGTACTGGATGGCTTTCTGAACACCCCTGCCACCATATTTAATGAGATCCACTGAAATCTCATCGATGTCCGGCACTTTATTATTCTTTTGAGCTTTGGGGGTGAACAAGCGTTATGCAGAGTTGGTGGGGCTAATAGAAGGAATATCTACAGGCTCCGTTCTCCGATAATATGGTACAATTCAAGTTCTAGCAGTTCAAAGAACTACTAATCAAGTATGGCGTCAATCATCAACTGGCTGCAATATATTCTCCACAGCCTAACCTTTCTGACTATTTGAACCGTCCACTCTTGGCAGCAATCCATTCTTACATACACCTAAGCCACAGGATCGGGGATCGTAGATTGTCCGCAATCACTTGTGATCTGATTTCGTCGTATCACTCCTCTACGGAGTTCTTCCCATATTTCTCCACGTTTGGCCAACACACATTCTGCCGTGACGGAACATAGAGGCAGCCCAAGAATCTGGAGAAATCCGTCGTTGCACTCGAGCCTCACGACAGGATAAAAATGCTCAGATAGCGAATAAGGTGGAAAATTGAAGACACTAGCCGTGCAAATGAAGCTTTTTACAATCTCCGATCCCGGCCCTCTGACTTCAAGGTCGAAGATGACGTTTAAAGGAGAAACTTGCGGCAAAGTAATGGAATCACCCATTATCATGCCAGGCTGCGTCACAAGTATATCAAGAGTCATATTGCTAAATCTTTCGGCTCGGGTCACTGCCTGTTCAGAGACCTGAATGGCAGGAGATCCATGTATATCATGCAAAAACTTTAGACACAGTCGTTGCGTGCGATTACCTCAAAGACATAAATAAATGAACAAGCAACGAGCATCTGTGTACTCATCAATGTGGAAAACCAAATTAACACATAAATACCTTCCGCTCTCGAAACTATATGATTCCCCCTACGTCTCCTCCCCCTTTGTTTCCTGAGAGGTTTTCCTTTCCTCGCTTCAGAAGAATCCAACGTAGGGGACCCAGCTCATCAAGAAGACGCCTATTGATGAGTGCTGTAGGGTCAGTGCTACTGTACGGAGCAGAGGTATGGGGCGACGCTCTCAGCAAGGAGGTATACTGAAAACGATTGGCACAGGTACAGAGAAGAGGAGCACTGAGAATTGCATCTTCGTATCCAACAGTCTCTGACTCGGCGGTGAGAGTGATTGCAGGCGCGATAGCTGTCGCCCTCCTTGCTAGAGAGCGCCGCGCTATTTACCTGCGCCGAAACGAGGATGCGAGGGAGATGGTTGTCCGCGAGGAGAGACAACGCTCGCTCAACGGATGTGAAACCGTGGCTAAATCGAAGGCATGGTGAGACTGACTTCTATCTGACCCAGCTTTTGAGCGGGCACGGGTGTTTTCAGTCTTACCTGCACAAGATACGTAAGTCACGGTCTCCCGATTGTCGGTTTTGCCCAGGAGAGGAGGACAATACCTGTCACACATTTTTTGCGTGTACAAAATGGGTCAGGCTTCAAAGGGAACTCTACAAGGAGACGGGAGAGCTCACCCCGGATAATATAGTTGCGGTGATGCTCGAATCGGTTGACAAATGGAACCAAGTGGCACATTATGCTTGGGCAGTCCTAAAATATAAAAGGGACTCACAGCAGCCGGGGGCGCTGGGGCTGGGGGATCGCTCTTCTGGCATTTCCTCTTCCCCTCCTACTAGGAAAGGGACTCCCCAGCTTGAAGGCGCCCCACGGCGTAACAAAACGAGACCTGGCCCGAAGTAATGTGTCAAACGGTTCCAGGCTAGGTTCTCAGATTGACGGGGGAGGTGTTTAGTGGGTAGTCCATGGGAGTCCCACACTGCCAGACTCGGCGGGCGTAAATGCCTTCACCTCCCTATCACAAAAAAAAATGTGGAAAGTCAATTTAACACATAAATACCTTCCGCTCTCGAAACTATATGATTCCCCCTACGTCTCCTTCCCCTTTGTTTCCTGAGAGGTTTTCCTTTCCTCGTTTCAGAAGAATCACTTCCCCCACTGACACCGCACACCTACAAAATTTTCGTTTCACGTGCACACGATCGCGCTTTCGTTATCATTCGTTGAACAGTTTGAGCACAATACGACAAACGCTCTCTCACAACACAGCAAACGTAGAGGTTAGAAAACTCGCGTGTCAAAACTGATGAAAATTCGTAACTTTTGAATAAAAAACGTGAACTCAAGTGCCGATTTCGTACACAACTTTATAAAGGTGAACGTGTTTCGGAGTGAAGTTAAGTGCAAAAACACAACAAACGATCTCTCACAACATAGAAAAAGTAAAGGTTAGAAAACTCGCGCGTCAAAGCTGATGGAAAATTCGTAACTTTTGAATAAAAAAAGTGAGCTAAAGTGCCGATTTCGTACACGCGATCTTAAAAATCAAAAACTTTATAAACGTGAACTTTTCGGGGTGAAGTTAAGAGTAAAAACGAAAACATATTTGTCTTACCCACTCAAACCTCAACTTCATACAACTTAAGCGAGGGTTGCTAATCGCTTCGGCTCTCGCGACCGATTGCGGATCCAGTACTCTCTATATCTATGCGTTACCTCCTTCTACACACGTCTGTCCGTCCGTGTGTTCAAACTTTTTAGTCTGTCAGTTCGTCCATGCCAATACGAGCACATACGTTTGTTGGTCTGTCTACAACTACGTTTGAAGCCATAGCAAAGAACACACGTCTCTAACCGATGCACCTGCAGCTCCTTTTTCACAAAATTGGAAAATTAGCTGCTCTGTAATAGTTGCCCCTATCATTTTATTTTTTTTATGTTTTTGTTATTTGTTGGTTGAATTCTCAGCGGCCTACGACATGCCAACGACACCTATCGTGTGGCTGCCGATATAATGACACGCAACCACTGCCATAATGTGGGCAGACAATTTCTCCTGCAGGGCGAGTGTTGAGTGTGGAAGCTATCACCACATTCATCAGTAACGGGTCCTAACAGAAGAGTGGCCGGATGGTGCTGTTATTGATGTGTGCGCCGATATCGACACAGCGCATGGCATCAAGCGAGCTATCAAGGGGTTTGAGACTAGCTAGCTTTGAAAGCTTTTATACGATATTGTTCCGGCGAAAAGTGATTCGACAATATGTTCCGTCGTTCTTGAATCTATTTGTGGAAATACTTCAAAATTTTAATAATACAATTGTGATTTGTATTAACAGTTGTCACTAAAAATATAGTAGAATAATGATTGTGATGAAAATAATCGAAAATTTTTTTAACAATCCTACTGAGAAAATTAATCTTTAAAGCTGGTTTCATTGAAGACTGTTACTTTGGGAGCCGGTTTATATCTTGTAGTTGGAAGTGCAGTGCGTGAAAATTTACCTTGGAATTAATGATAAAGTTTAGAGAAACATTTTTTTCTTCCATTATCTTGGGATCAAATCGAAACAATGCTTCCTTGGATGTTTAAGTATATTTCATACTGAAACCATTCACACTAGACCTAGCTTTCCGCTTAAACATCGGCAATCTCGATTCAATTTCATCACATCGACGTCATCTTTTTTACCGGCGCTAGTTTTCGGCATTTCGCTGAAAATAAAACGCGAACTACACCCTTTGTGGTCTCTTTTATTATGAAAACGTCCAACAATCGCTAAGAGAACGTAAGAAAAACAGATGAGTCGAAATCGTGTTCAACGTTGCGAATAAATGCCCTTTTCTTGTGAATTGCGGTTGTGTTTCATTGTCAAGCAAAACTGCATGAATAGAAATGGCGGCAATCAATACAGGTAGTTATGGTTGGTCTGTCGTCGGGGACTGACAGCAAATTTCGTGGGTCGAAAACCGACAAGCGAAGGTTCCACAAGTGAAGCAAAACATTACCACAACTACAACTACATGCGTTAGTCGAGATGCTGATCGTACACCGATAGGACGAAATAAGAAAAATAAAAAAAAAGGATAAGTTAGTGGTCCCGCCGCTTCAGCAGAATTAGACAAAGTAACACGACCTTGTGAATTGCTTTGAGTGATGTTTCCATTGTTGAGATAATGTTCTACTGAAGCAAGCGTCGATACATTCGCGTTAATAAATTTTTCAAAAAATTTGTGATTTTTTGCAGAGAAAAACTAGCAACCAGCGAGCGTTCGTAGATACGATGGGCGAGTGATCTGATTTAATATATTTTTAGATTGACTTTCTTTCCTTGGCATACTAATGCATTGAATTATATATATTTTTTTTTATTAGCGTTAATAATGCAATGTTACAGATTCAATGCTCGTATAATACTGGTATGAATTTCTTCAAACATTTTCTCATCAGTAACTTGAAATGTTTTAACAACATATTCGGAAATTGCGATTTAAAATTTGTGTTGATTGTAGTTTTTATTGTTCGAAATATATAAAGTGAGAAATTGGAAGCAAAATCGGTCATCTCATTTGTATGAGACTCGCTAAGAAAGCAGGCTGTTGTACCTTTGGACCAGGCATCGGGCTTTAGTCCACCTTTTCTTTGATATTCTACGGGCTCTCCTCAGGCATGGAGAGTCTTTGCATGTTGACTCGTTCTAACGGTTAGGACGGGTGAAGGGGGCACCAACACCAACTGATGCCCCATATTTTCTGTGGCTTACCACTGCTGTGGTAAAGACAAGTCCATTCGGACTAAAACAGTTGTTTTAATGGAAAGTTTTTGAGCTTTTCTTTTTCTATAGCTTCCCTCCAGTTCAGGCCTAGTCCTTGATCACCTATTTTGATTGGAACTTAGCAAATCGTACATTTAATAAATTTTTGTGGTGTACCTTGTTGTGGGGGAAAGAGAATCCATCCAATGACACCACAGACAGCTGGCTGCAAACGAACGTACGCGTCCCCAGCGGACCACTTCTATCTCTATCAGTAGTCCACACTGCAGTCCTTTATGGAGGACGAATTAAGCACAAAACTAAATTTCGATGAAGACATTTTTAAAAAAGAGAATTGGCCTGCGGACATCAAATGAACAAAATAATTGACTATATTTTTAACACCCCATTGTAAAGAGATTACGTCCGGCGAATTAACAGGATTAAAAATTACTATTGATTGCAAAATAAGAAGTCATCAGCAATTTATCCAATTTATAAATGATTTAGAATTTATTTAGAAGTTACACATTATTCGATGTCATTACATACGTAGTGATTATTATAATGTGGCAGGAAATATAAACACAGATATTTTAAATCAAAACAGAACAACTACCGAATATCTAACAATGACAGGTAGTTTAGGTTTTTCCTCTCTTATTCACAAGTATGCATGAATGTACTAGTAAAACAATCACAAGTCGCGTATAGATCGCATATTTCTTAGGCAAAAAAGCAAGGATAGGCTTTTTCTTCGTAGCACTATAGCTCCTCTAGGGTCTTCGCTTTCTGCAACAAGCGCCTCCAATTGCATCGGTCGATTGACCTCGTTCTCGAATTTCGAAATCTGAGCAGCGATAAACTGTCTTCGTCGACCGGGTCAGACCAGCATTTCCTCGATTTCCCCGCAGGTCTCCGCCCTTCAGTTCTCACAACGAATACCTTTTTGGGTATCCGTTGTTCGTCCATAAGATTCACGTGACCAGCCCATTCCAGCTTCCGCACTACGAGACCTCCGGCTCGTCAAAAATTTCATACAGCTCATGGTTGTATCGAATTCGCCTCGCTCTTTGGCTTTAATTATTTGCCTCAGGAGTCGCCTTTGGAAGGTGTTCAATATGTTTGCGGATGCTTGCTTCGCTATTGTAGTGAATTGGGTGCTAATACATGTTCGTAAAGGACTGCTACGATGGTCTGATGCCTCGGCTGAAATTGGCCTTGTCTGAGGGAGCGTGAATGTGCTGGCAGGTTAGCACCGCGATCTTTTATTCAGCACAAGGGCCCACTTAAAAAAAATTTCGCACTCACGAATTACCAGATTCAATTCGCATCGACAAGTATCGAGTCCGAGGTAACCTACTAAAAGGAAAAGGTTGCCAAAGCAAACAACTAACTGGGCTTGGCGAAAACGAACGAGACTTGAGAATATGTTGTCTTTACCGGCGATACATATGGCCCCTAAATAAGACTGGGCCATCCAGGTGGAACCGGTGCCTTCTCGCACCTCCGGATCAGGATCCATTGTAGATGTGGCCAGATGTTTTCCATTTGAATGAAAAACTCATGCAAATATAATTCGCATGAATTTTTCCCTCAAATGAAAAACATCAATGTTCAGATTTATGTTATAGTCTTATATGCTGGAACGCAAGCAGAAGGCCACTCTACCCTAAGAGAGCACCTGTAACGCAAAAGAAGGGTGAGCTCATGAGTGGAGGGGCCAGCCAACGTGGCGGGTCCCATACCCGGTCAGGTTTAAAATGAAAAGAAAGACCCACAATTTTTCGTATTATATAAAATACATTACTAAACTACGTGCTGAAAAGATTTCTTGTCAGAGAAAAAAATGGCATTGGCTGATTAAACTTCAGGCAATGCAGTAAAAAATAATAAATCCAAAAACAAAAGTGAAAATAAATGTCCAATGTAAAATTTGAGCCTATCAAATAATAATGTTTGAAAAGCTAATGGGTTGAGTTTTTTGTATAATTGTTTGCCTATAGTTGCTTAAAAGTAAAAACACGCACGTGATCGATCTAGACTGTACCTTGAATGTAAATTTTAAACAATTTTTCAATTCGCAAATCGGTATGATTTGTTTCTAAGATTAGTTTTTAAGCCAATTAATCTGTCAATCAAAATCATTCTACAATTTTCCTTTTTTATAACAAAAATTTTACAATCGCTGCCAATTTTCCAGTAGAAGCTGTTAATTATGGGCCGCTATTAAAGATTTCATTTTTGCCAAACCAGTTTCTAAAATACGCTTGACAATTTTTTAATTTTTATTTCAGTGAACTAAAATGATCTGAATTGTTTCGACTTTCTTCAATTTTTAAGTGTCATTCAATGATAAATCCACGGTAAGATAATCGAATAGTCGGTGAGAATTGAATTAATAAGATGATGAATGATTTGGATATGTATATATGTTTTGTTGTATTGGTTACATATTAGCCATGATTTGGCAACTTGTAATAGAGTTATGCTTTAAAATCTTAGGAAAAGTAATGTTTCATTTAATTTTAATAATAGCCAAAACGGTACTTATCCAATCCTCCTCCGACGAGCGCTCATTCTTGTGGTGGGTAAGGCCTGTGGATATGTTATTTACATCGTTAATGAATTGCAAGTTTGTGTCGGGGTCCGCGTCACACAATAAACATTAAAATAAAAGCAAAAAGCGAAGACGGGATTGATTGACAAATAAAAGGGCGACTATCCGGTTAACCATAAAATATTTAATAAAAAAATTTCTGTTTGCTCGCATAAACTACACAGCTAAATTCTTTCATCAGCACTGTCGCATTTCACCATTTAGTATACTCGTATTTCTACACTTTTCTCCAAAGCTCGATGATTGTTGTTTTGTTGTTGTCAATATAATACAAGTTTCAGATAAACAAAACCCCCCAACAAATTAAAACATAGTAAAATCAGCGTCGTTTACATTTCGCAACATTGCGTGAATTAAAAAGGATCGAAATTGAGATAAATCATGAAATAGTGCACAAACTCACTTTGAACGTTTGCGACACTTGAAAAATATTTCATATGAAACTATTGTTTAGTTCACACACCACATTTTCTGGCGGAAATGATAAATGAAAAAAACCTATGGCTTTTAAAAACTCGTCTTAAAACATGCACACAAACAGAAAACAGCATCTAAATTGTAATGTTTATGCCCACCAATAATCAACGAAAATGTTACAATTATGTCGCGTTACAATTTTTTTGCTATTTCTTTTTTTTTCAAATAAAATTTTCGAAAAACTTTTCCGTATTCACTTTGCCGCTGTATAAATTGCCATTAAGTTGTTAGGATTTTTTATGTTTTTTTATTTCCACTATCCGCGATTTATCGACAGACAATTATTGACTGCGCAATTGGGGACACAATTCAGCTGTAATAAATGCTTGCAAAAAATAGTTTCAAATTGTTTTCCGCACTACAGAATCGTGTCGAGTACATGAAAATCCTTTCGTTTTTCTGGGGCATTTTCGTTGAGCAAATACGAACTGAATTTCATTGCACGGTTCATACTCACAGCACTTGAGGCCGCAAAAAATTACATCACGTTATTTAGATTTGGGAGGTACTTGACATGGCTCGATACTCAATCACAATCGCGTTCGTTTTTTCGTCAATGCAAAATGACTCAGACTGGTGAAGCAAACACCGTGGGATGCCCAGCACCGGGAAAAATACTTTGCAACCGAAAGTGCACTATCGTAATTCCTACCCTGCTTTTCTCATGCGACTTTTACACTTAGTTGAAAATGTAATGGTGCTCAATTCTAGGGAACGCGGCGTTTGTCCACACTTTACGACGATTGATATCCATTTTTTTTTAACAATTCTTTGGTTAAGAACTCTATTGATTGTTGCACTCTATATTTCAATAAACTCCTCTACGACAAATTCACTAGCCGTGAAGCTCACTACCAAGTCGAAAATCTGGTCGTTGAAGCCATCAACTGCTTGTGACCCGATCTGTTCGCTCGTTTAATTATCAAAATACGCGATAATTCACTACCTTTTATGCTATGCCACTGATAATACATCCAAATCTACTAATTTCACTCATCGGTCAACTTATTTTGTTTTTGAAAACTTTCTCCAAACAATTACATTCGATGCCGGCACGATTCTTCGCGACGTGCCCAACGTGTGGCGATCAAAAACAGACCTCCCGTGTCCCAACTGTAGTTTTTTTTGGCGAGCCCTCTCATGCCGTCAACCGTTGTTTGCCTTGCGGGACAACGCAATTCATGTTGATAAATTGTGTTGCAGAGGGATTGCTGTGATCGAATTTTAGTTGTAAATTTAAATTGGATCATGTATAATGGTGTTTTTCGAGCAGTTTGCCTAGGTGACTGCGCGATCACCACATTGTCGAGTTCCAGGAAAAGTTTTTGGCGGTTGTCAACGATCGTTACAAAATGTTAATGTCGTCCGCATAAGCTACTACTTGCCTTGACTTGTATAGTAACGTACCTCTGGTATCGACAGGTACCTTTCTTATGAAGTATTCCAGAGCCAAATTACAAAACAATGGGGCCAGCCCATCTCCCTGCCTTAGTCCGATATCTGCGTCCGTGAGTTGGTTATTGATGCGGATTTGAGAGGATATCAACGTCACTGTCATTGTAAGACTGGTTACTTTGCTTGGTATATCTAAGCAAAGCATTATTTGGTACAATGTGTTACGATCAATACTATCGTATGCTTGCTTAAAGTCAGTGAAATTCTGGTGTACGTCTATGTTGAACTCACATAATTTCTCAAGCACCTGCTTGACTGTAAACAATTAGCCTATCGTCGATCTATCTGCTCTAAAGTCACCTTGATACTTCCCAATAATACTGTTGGCGTATGATCTAATTTGACCTTGAAAGTATTTTGTACGCCGTACAAAATAGTGATATGCCTCTATAGTTTTCGCACTGTAGCTTGTCACCTTTTTTGTAGATAGGGAATATAATTGATTGGCTCCACTCATTTGACATATGTTCCTGTTACTAAATGTGCTGGATAACTCTATGGACGGCTTTCTGAATTCCGCTGCCACCTTATTAAATGAGCTCCACTTTTATCTTATCAACGCCCAACTCTTTATTATTCTTGTGGGCCTAGGTGGTGGAAAAAACTTCATCCATGACTGTGCGGAGGATTCAGGAGTTAATTGAAATATGAATTTTTTGTAGCACTGCAGCTAAATAGTTTTCGTTGAACATATTTTTAATTTCCAATGGGAAAAGTACCCGTGCGGCGAATTAACAGGATTGAAAATTACTATTGATTGCAAAATAAAAAGCCATCAGCAATTTATGCAACTTATAAATCACCCTCTTTGAATGATTTAGAATTTATTTATATTCTTCCTTAATCCTGTCATCACGGCAGATAATGGTCTTGGGCTGCTAACCTCCTTTCAGGCTTTCACTACTTTGTATGCTTGTTTTGTGTTGTTGCTCGCTAGACTTACATCTATACGAGTACTTCTCAATTGGTCGGCATGGTATTTTTTCTTCTTAATTCTAATTATCTTATTCGCCACTCTTCTGAGATGTTCATAGAGTTCTCTATTCAGCCTTCTCCTACCTAAATACTACTTGTACGCCTGATTCTTTTTGTCTAACGCATTCTGGCACTCATCATCGAACCAATCATTTCTTTTGCGCCCGGCTTGATGTCCGGTCATCTGGTCTACCACGATCTTATTTGCCGCTTTCACTTCCATACACAGTTCGTTGCTTTTTTTCAGCGATGTGTGGGATTGGAGCCAGCTGGTTGTCGAGGGTCTCCGTGAAATGATTTCCCAACGCCGAATTTTTGTAGAGGGCTGGTCTTCACCGAATAAGCCTTTGACATACGACAACGATAATTTAATTTGCTCAAGTAATTATCTGAGTTCAAATTAGCTTCTCGGTATGTACGGATGTCAAGTATGCTCGAGGCCCAACGTTGTTGGTTCAGAACATGGTCGATCTGGTTTTGTGTGTTGCCATCCGATGATACCCAGGTCATTTAATGAATGCGTTGATGTGGGAAGCAAGTTGAATGTATGACTAGATTTCAATCAGGCGCTGGCCGTTGTCATTTGTTTCGTTGTGGAGGCTATATCCTCTAGTCGTTCCCCGATGAGATATCTCATTGCCAACCTTAGCGTTGAGATCACCCAGAAATATTTTTGTGTGAATGTTTCCTGCGTTTCTACGTCCTTTTCTTTGGTCGAGGCGTGTACGTTGATCAGCCAGATTTTGAAGAATTTTGCATTTATACGGATCGCACACAATTATTCATTGCCTGCCTTAAAATCAATAACGTGCGACTTGAATTCCCTTTTCACAATAAATGCCACTCCGAATTCTCGCTTTCCAGCAGGCTTTCCACTTTTGAATAGTGTGTGCGATCTCATTTCTTGAATATAACTTCCAGTTCAGTTCGTTTCCTGGATCGCCAGTATGTTTAATTTATATTGACTGGCCTGTTGTAAAAAGTCCTTCAGAGCGCCAGGGTAATTGAGTGATCTGACATTCCAGGATCCAATGCCATAATTCTTTTTTCGGTAGATTCAATCTATTCCGTGGCTCAGTTGCATCTTTTAAAACAAAGTAGTTTTCCAGGGACAAAGTAGTTTTCCTTCTTTCCGGCGACATAGTTATTACTTTCGATTCCGTTATCAGGCGCGGATGACTCGCCTTCACTCTCTAATGTCATCACAAAGGCGGTGTAAGTAGGATTCATTAGCAGAGCTGCAGGTGTATTTGCAATTATTTACATTTCTCGGCATTTAATGTCCCATCATTGGGGAACCAGTAAACCCAATGTGTGACCCCGAGACCATTCGCTACCATTTAGTCGTGGGATTTGGGATGAGGAATCATGGAAACTGTGGGAAATAAGGGGATCCCTCCTTTATCAAACGAGCTTGGGACCATCCACGGCGGATTTTATAAGGATAGGCTTATATTAGTTCCAATAATCTTATAAAATTTCATAATTAATCATTTAATTATACTATATAATATATATATATATATATATATATATATATATATATATATATATATATATATATATATATA
Source organism: Odontomyia ornata (assembly GCA_963969285.1). Lineage (NCBI taxonomy): Eukaryota > Metazoa > Arthropoda > Insecta > Diptera > Stratiomyidae > Odontomyia > Odontomyia ornata. The sequence goes on from OZ017739.1 coordinate 255,748,423, forward strand.
TCAATATTAACATCGATAATATAGTACATGAAAAACTTAAACAAAGAAATAAATTATTAACAAAGTTTTTTATGCAAGGGTAAGGATCAATGAGCTAAAAACAATTTTTAGAAAGAACAGAAAACCGACATCAAAATGCCCTAAAAAAGCTGAAATAAATTTTGTGGAAGCGATGTCACACTGATGAAGAGAGTATTTGCTCTCGAAACGCCAGTGTCTGCCTATAAAAATAAAAAATAAATAGCGAAGAAAAGGAATGTTATTTCATTTGCCTAAAGGATTTTCTTCTTAGATTCCGCTATTCAAGGATATCCGCAAAACACATTTTGATCTCAGAAGTTACACCAATTAAATTGCTATAACTTAGATACAGTGAGTTCTTCGTATGAGTGTCAGGACTTGCTAATTACTGAAAAAATAAGATAACTTGGGAGTTATAATAGATAGCCACATTAAAAGCAGAGCTTGAGAAAGAAGTTTGGCTAAATTTGGTTGTCTACAAATTAGTACAGTCTGTTAAGTAAGAGCGTGTCCAGCATGATTTTGAAACAGTTTATTTAACAACAGTTTTTGATTTATACATACATGAAATACATTCTGAGGTAACGCGCTTTTATTTTAATAGTGAGTCCAATTACCACCAGCATCAATTATTGCTTGGCATCTCCGAGGCATACTTTTCACTAAATTTTCGGTGTATTCGAGGGGAAGCGCCTTCCAAATGAGTCGAATTTGTTGGGAGAGCTGCTTCAAAGTGTAAACACGTTTTCCACGGAGCTTCTTCTTGATGTAGGCCCAGACGTTTTCGAAAGGATTTGCATCAGGCGATTGCGAAGGCCAATCAAGTGTCAATGCATTTTTCCCATTTCCATTCAGTACATAGCCTGCTACGGTGTTTGGGATCATTATCGGTACTCCGCCATTTTAGATTGTTTGCGCACAGATGTTCCCGAATGGCAACGTGCAACGTTGCGCGAAAACAAAGCCACGATTCGCTTTTCACGCTTTTTGGTCATTTTTCCTACCGAACCACGATTTGGAAGGTCATCGACGGTTTTTGACTCTTTAAATCGTTGTACCCACTTCTTGACAAACGATATAGACTTTTTAATGTATTAAGCCGCCACTACATAGTTCATTTTTGGTCCCTTTTAGTGTGCAAAGGAACACGGCCTCGAAGCGCTTTGCGTAAATGGCACTCATCGCGATTTTAGTGTTTTCCTGATGGAAGATTGACTTCCACTGAATTTTTTTTTGTCAAAGCGCCAAAGACAGAGGTTCTCTCTACCGTTCAAAAAAAATTTGAAGTCGATATCACTTACCGATCGCAAGCTATGCTGGACACGCTCTTACTTAACAGACTGTATATAATTCAATTAATTTTTATTAATAATTCGGTTTAATTCAATTTCATTCTTTATCCAAGCAACTATCAATTAGTAACTAGTTTAAAATTTCTTAATTTATGTAACTAAAAACTTTTAAAAATTCTTCACTAGACATGAATAGGAGCCACTTTTTTAATATATAGTTTGAAGATTTCTGATGAATTGATTGAATTAGTTCTTGGGCCAATATATTGAACATATCGTTTTTGAGCTTTATTACAAGTAGGTACATTGATCCTAATGTTATTATATTTAGTATTATAATATTATTTATTATTTGATGGCTTCAGATTTTTAATGTGCAGCTGGCTGCTGATTTTATATATAATAATAAATATAGATGAATATATTCTGGATAACTTCAATATTATTTTCAGTGTATCCTTTTGCATTACTATTAAATTTACAATTTGAGTTTTAAATGTACCTCCCCATACTGCTGAGCAATATTGTATGGTTGATTGTACTAATGCAGAGTAGATTACTTTAATTTGAGGTATTGTCAAAACGTCTCTTAAATGTATAAACAGAAATAAACATCTTCTGGCTTCACATTAATGTCTTCCATTTAAGGAGTTGTAGAAGCAACACATAGTTTTAAGTTTTTCTTGAAATGTAACTTACTTACTAATGGATAAATTCAAATTTACTCAACAATCCAATTTTCAGTGACCGTTATTTTATTTTTTCAATACTAACATTGTTGATTGAACAAATTCTTAAAGATATACATGTTTTATGAAATTTTCGTGAAAATCCCAACAAAACTGTAGTATTCAGGTAGGTCTACAGGAAGCGCATATTGTTTTATATTCATGTGTGGTCGTTACTGTTGAATCTTATGTATACGAGTAGTATGCCTATCAAATTTCATTGAATTTATGGGTACTCTTGTGGCATTTAAGAAAATATAAAATTGATAAATCATACTATCATTAACAAAATTGGGTGAATTGTGACGTGAAGCATTTGTTGTTGTTGTACTCACAAAAATGTTATTCCATGTTTTTTTTCGATTTGTTAAGTCAGCAGTGTCCAATCGTAACGGAAGGGGGTGGTGTTTTCGCAAAAATTACTTACATTACTCCCCTCATGAATATCCCCATATAGTTCTATTAATTCAAATCTAAGATCTAACCTGAAAATATCTCATCAAAACAATTTCATATGACACGCCACTCGACTACTTTTGATGAACAATTTTTTTAAGGTTCATTTGAAATATTACGAGTAGATCATTAAACAGGCCAGGTGCTCTGCGACATTCTCACAGTGTAAGGAACTAGATAGCACAGCGAAGATGCATTTGACATGCGAACGCCGCATTTGACATGCGAACCGTGTTTAAAAGCGGAAAATTGCTAGGAAGCCGTGAGTTTGGCGTGGCTTTTATTGTGGACAACACATTTAAACAAATTGTCACTAAATTCAAGCCTTTTAACGAAAGGATTTATGCAATTCGTATCAACGCCAAGTTCTTTAATGTCTGGCTGCTCAAATATCGGGGCCTACAGAAGACAAGGAGGTATCAAGGTCGAAGTTTACAGCACCCTGGAACGTATTGTCGATAAATTGCCGCCAAACGAGTAAAAAAATTCTTTGCTAAACTTTAAATTTATAATTTTACCCTTTTTACATCAATTTAATGTAAATCTATACGAAAATTGTTTACTCTATAGTGAGCTTTTATTGCTTCGTGCGGATATCGATCTCGTTTTCAGATGGCTCCGATAGCATGGTGGTCGCCATCACCGGTGTTTATCTAGTAAGAGTGATGACCCGAGGAGAATTAATACACACGTCGAAAAAACCGTCCTCTAACATTTTTTTTCTCTAATAATTTTCCAGAAAAATTATTAAAAGAATTTTAATGAGTAATTTCAAGCTATCGGATCCATCCGGAAACGAGATCGATATCCGCACGAAGCTTACTTTAGAGCAAAAAGTTATCGTATAGATTTACATTAAATTGACGTAAAAAGGGTGAAATGATCAATTTAAAGTTTAGCAAAGACAAGTACTTACAGGAGAAATTTACCCTGAACAAAATTCGCAGCTACAAAAACATATTATGGCGTCCGGAGAATTAGTATACACGTCGAAACCACCTTCTTCTAACATTTTTCTTCTCTAATAATAAGGTGATAAGCTACAGTACGAAAACTATAGAGGCATACCACTACTTTGTACGGCGTACTAAGTATTTTCAAAGATCATAGAAAATAAAATCAGATCATACTCCTATGTCATCAGTACTCGTATTATTGGGGAGTATCAAGGTGACTTTAGAGTAGATAGATCGACGATAGACCAATTGTTTACAGTCAAGCAGGTGCAATGATGGGTGTTCAACATAGACGTACACCAGAATTTCGTTGACTTTAAGCAAGCATACGATAGTATTGATCGTAACGCATTGTACTAAATAATGCTTTGCTTTGGTATACCAGCTACATTAATCCGTCTTACCAAAATGACAATAACGTTGATAACCTCTCAAGTCCGCATCAATAACCAACTCACCGATGCCTTTGACATAAATATAGGACTGAAGCAGGGGGATGGGTGCATTGCTCATTGCTATTCAATTTGGCTTTGGAATACGTCATTAGAAAGCTCTCTATCGATATCAGAGGTACGTTACTGTACAAGTCGAGCCAAAATGCCGCCGACATCAACATTTTGTCACGGAAGTTAATCGCCAACGAAATTTTCCTGAAACTCAACAGCAAGCAAAACTAGTAGGGCTACAAATCAATGAGAATAAAACAAAACTCATGACGCAGTCGAGGAAAAATACCTCAAATAGCGAAATATCATACTTAGTAAAAACTCGATACTGTATATGTAATGTGGGCGAATTTGTATATTTAGAAACCAAAATAACAAGAACCGGTAAAAAGAGTTGAAATACGGCGAAAAATGAGGCTCGCAAATTAAATTGTTTATTTAGTTCCGACGATCTTGAAGACCAACTCCATACACAGGAAAACAAAGCGCCAAATATACAAATCTGTGATAGGAACTGTGCTATGCTATGGGTGTGAAACATGGGCCGTAACCTAAGCATTCGCAAACATATTGAAAGCCTTCGGGACAGGTTCTTTGAAAGTTCTAGTTAAACCTTTCACTTAGTTCTGATTTCGTCTATCCTACCTATTGTTCAGGAAAAACTCTCATCGCTATGAATTTAGACATTTAAGTCTAACCAAAATTCTCGCTCGCGCACTATGCGCTGACCAACAGTTTCACACACATGTTGGTTGTCAGTCGTCATTGTGCAGTATTAGTGGCAGTTGCAGTTGAATGTTTACATGAGAATTTCTCCTGGCTGCAAACAAAGATTTTGCCAACTAGTTTATCATACCAGGTGTGTTTTATTCTGTGAATTATCCGAAAATTATTTTCGATATATTTATCGAAATGGTATGTATACTATTCTTTATACAGGTCTATTTTTCAGTTCATTATGAGTTCCAAGAAGAGACAGTATAATGAGGAATACATTAAATATGGCTTCATAGCTATTGTTAAAAATGGTGTCGACTGCCCACAGTGTGTGATATGCTACGAAGTTCTTAGTAACGATGCAATGAGACCGACACGTCTGCAAAGACATCTATTTTCAAGTTTTTTTCAAGGAAAAGTTCAATGTTTAAAACGTTGTTCGTCTTTATTATAGACGAACAATGGATACCCAAAAAGGTATTCGTTGCGAGAATGAAGGGCGGAGAATAGTGAGGAAACCGAGGGAACGAGATCGATGGACCGACACAGTTATAGGAAGTGAAGGCACAAGAGGAGCTGTAGTGCTATGACGAGGAAGGACTTCAATGCAAACATGCAACCGAGTAAGGGCGCACGGAGGAACAACCGGAGGGTTTAGTCTTCATGCAAAGACCAGCGACAACGGATAGTGCCTAATAGACTTCGCTATTAGCGGAGGCTTCACAGTATGATCCATATGTTTCCCGCACTGAGACATCCACAAAAGAATGTGGGCATCTCAAGGCGGTCCCATATTCAATCAAATCGGCCACATTCTTATGAAAAAAACAAGTAGCCAGTAGCATCCTTGATACTCGCTCGTTCCGCGGCGCTGTCTACGATTCGGGCTACTACCTTATAAGGGTCAAGGTCCGACCCTACATATCCAATAACTGTAAACAAGGAAAAGCAGCTACCCCTTCATACCAGCTACACAAGTTAAACGACAGATCAGTTAGGTCCATATATATATCAGCGCAGGAAAACCACATCAGCATATCCTACGGGAGGGAGAAAGCTATGATGATATCCAAACCATGCGACGAAAGATACGACTGACCATCAACACAAGGATCCAGCAGATAAACGAAAGCATGATACTACATGGCCGAATTAGCGTATAATTCCATTAAACAACTAAGAGAGGGCTTCAAGCCACGAACAAGACTATACAAAACGATGTACACAACGATCATTAACAAGTAACCCAGTCGAAATCAAAAACAAATGGCTGCAATACTTCTAGAAGCAAATAAGAGGTCCCAGTCTCACTACGAACCAGAAAGGAGAGGAGGTCCCCATCTAAACAATCTTCTCTACCGATTAATATGCAGAATATGGTCAGAGGAGTAGTTACCAGAGGACTGGGGAAAAAGTATCATATGTCTTGTATACAAAAAGGGAGACAAGTTAACGTGTGAAGATTATAGATGCATTGCTTTATTGTGTACGTCATATAAATTGCCCTCCAAAATCATAGAAAGACAATTCGAGCCCTGCTATGAAAGTATTATAGGAATGTATTAGCGTGATTTTCGAAGTAGAAGATCTACAATTGACAATTGAATTGGTACTATTTGTATCTGCATGCGTAAAGTTTCACAAATTACAATGGGCGGGTCGTGTAGAAAGAATGGAAGAAAATCGGTTACCCAAAAGAACATAAAAGGACATAGTACAAAGTATACATCCAGCGGGAAGACCGAGGACTCAATGGGGGGACACGATAGAAGCTGGCAGCAGATCCTTGTTGGGAGTGATCAACTGGCGAAAAAGGTCGCAGAGCCGTGATAGTTCGAGGAGATTAATTCTGGAGGTCAAGGCCCAGCTTGTGTAGTCTCGCCATAGATGATGATGGTGAAATTTTTTAGATGTTACTACTTTCGACATTTCCCCAAAATTTGACGGTTGCAGCTTCTATAGTTTTTGAAAGAATCGTGTTTTGATACACGCATAGAGAGGATACAAAATAGTAGGTTCTTAAATGGGTACTTGAATGTACTCGTATGTCAGCCAGGTGTATCGGAATCATCATGAAAATTATTTTAAAAGTTTTCAATTGTTTTTTCTCAATAAGCTATAAATAGTTATACACAGGGTAGGATCAAAAAGTAGTACGACTGAATTTCTGTAGCGCGAACCGAGCGATAGAGGAGGGTCGATGATGCTGCCGTTCGAGTGGCATAAGCTGTTCCAGGAGGTGCGGGAGCTTGTTGAAGGCAACCAACGTGCCAGTCGCCCGTCACCTTTGAGGATGAAAATCTGGCCAAATTATTACCGAGGAGACCGCATCGCGTTATACGCATTCTGTCGAAGCACTACGGATTGTATCGATTAGTTCAATAAAAAAATTAAATTAATACAATTCTATTACTTTTTGATCTTACCCTTACTTTATAACATTGTATTGACAGTTTCCTCGATTAAACTGCATTTAAATTCTTTTATGATTCAACTGATTTGTACGTAGTTTAAGTACAGAACTATTGTATATTGTTATAGTCGTTATGTATTATATACCATGAGTCGAATAAATTTTTGTACAGAATTATCGAGAAACAAATTACAAATTTTGAAATGTTAATAAGCATAAAATATTGTAACGTTGACATGGCTCGAAAGAATTCAGTATTCAACATAGATATTGTATAAAAGGAATGCAAGAAAACCTCGTACTGTAGATTATCCAACAACTATGCACGTTGCTGCTGCTGGTATACATCGTTGCACCTTCACACATGTTGTGCTCCACAAATCACAGTTCGCAACGGTAACACCGGTTTTAAGTTTTTGACAAGTACTCGTATGCTTTCATTAAATACAATCCCAAAAAATCTTGTAAGAATAAGTAAGAGAAATTACATTTTTTCTAGGCTCTAGAAATCTAGAAACAAAACTGCAAATTGGAATTTCATAAATCATTTCACGCATCACCTCTCAAACATCAGTTCCCTTTCCTACAGCTATTTAATATTTCAAGAGGATATTTCACTAAATATATTCTTACGAGATCAATGTTTCTCTAATAAAGAAAATTGTTAACACATACGTCACCACCCGTTTAGAACAAACTAAAATGTAGGAATTCGCGGGAACGTGTTAGCGCGTCCGGATGCTAAAATAGACTAACAATTTTAGCACTGTCTTGATAGAAAAACCATGTGAACAATTCTCTAGAGCGTATGTGAAATTAATGAATTTACGCATAAGAGTTCTGAAGCAGTGTTTCAAAAAAAAAAAAAAATCATTGAATTAATAACAATAGATAAGGAGTAATTTATATTTTTGTGCACCAATTTGGATTTTTAGCTGTTAGCGAACCCTGAAAACTATTTTGCATAAGTAATTAGTTTGATTGGCAACTTGTTCCTCAGATTTTTAACGAGAAAGTTTAATTGAAAATTTTATCATGTTATCTATCTCTATAAAAGTTATTTTAAACAAATTGTTAGTTTTCATGTAAAGAACTACATAAGGCTACAATTACAAATAGTCTAAAAACATAGGAATCCAATTAAAATCTGTTAATTCCCAGATTTTAAACTAAACTGCAAGAGAAATAAATGCATGAATACTTATAAAGCTACACAGTTTTCTTTCTGCAGTACAGAATTACTGCTAAATTTTACGTAATTGATAATTGAAAGCCGGGATACATTTTAAGGGATTTCACATAGTATTACGCTAGTAATTATGTTCGAAAATATCACATATTTAGATGGATTTCTTCTTGAAAAATATGCTTTTCCGATGTTTTTGATAAAAAGGGGTTCAATCTAAAAAAAACAGGGTAGTCGACCGAATATTTAAAGAATAGGTTGTATTCCAATGTTGGATACTATAGTCATTAACAGTAACATATGGTACAGTGTAGTATCGAAATTTAACCTTAATATAATTTTTTATGATACTACGTAATTTTCTATTCTTCACGTATTATGAACGCATGACGTAGTAAGTGTGCTCAGTTCATCACACCAACTGTACATTTGCTTGGCTAACACCACGGCAAAACAAGATTCATTTATTCGTTCGCCGGATCAAAGCCAGCCCTTAATATCTCTATCAGAACATAGACAAGCGTTTGCGTATTTTTATGCAGACATAATAAATATATTATAATAATAGAAGCCTTGTCTTGCAACCTCAACAAAAATGATGTGCGTTCTCACAGAGCTAAGTAGGAAAAAATGAGGCTTGACAGGGTACAATTTTTGGTTATCGCTTTTGCTCCATAGGTTTCATTGTTGGCTCAACCTACTATTATACCTATCTACATCTTTGAGGAAAATTTTATAAATGCCTTTCCTTTATTTGATTTCAACTGGATAATAATAGATAACGAGCTTGTTGTTAAATGCTTCCTACTATCACATCTTCATGCTGGTGTTATATTTCACCTTCCAGCTCGTGGCATTCTTCAAAGTAGTCTCCATTTGATTTTACAACCCGATTCCATTGGTTTCCACATCCTAAAGCAGTCCTGGAACTCAGATTTCGGAATGACTTTATTGCACTCGTATTAATTTTAATTGTCTTGATGTCGTCAAGCTGGTATCCTTTGAGCAGAATATTTAATCTTGGAAACAACTAAATGAGACTTTCCAAGTTGTCCCGAGTGACTGTAGCGAGAGTTTTTTTATTTCTCCTTGAGCAAATGCAAGGAACCCGAAATACTCTATAAATAAATGCAAATTGCGTAGGAACCAAGGCGTCCCGTCGGTATTGCGATCTACCAGATTTCATAGCTACTCATAGGGCTCCCTCCACTTACAGAAGGGCTGACCGTTTATTTCTTTTGGCAATGGTGGGTTCCAAGAGCCTACTTCGCATAGGTGAAGGGCAACATACATGTCCGAACTATAACATCACTCAAACTTGTCTATAATTTCCTCCAGCGAGATCTTATATGTAATCCCGATGGCTGTCCTGCAAATTTAAAAATTCAGTAATATTGGAATAATATTGAATGTACACACATGGCGTAGGAATGTATTTTACTTTATTTTTTATTGACTTAAGGTGGAATACAAAGAACAAAGAGTTCATTTCGAGTATTCAATGAATTTAATTGCGACTAGTGAATGAATTTTCAAAAATTTTATTTGCTGATACAATCAAAGAAATTTTATATGCGTTTTAAATACGCGAAAGATCCTACAGTTTGTTCGTTATGAAAAAAATAATAAAAATACTACGTGCCAAAACACAACGTTATTCTCTATGGCTTCTTATAACTTACGCGCATGCACTTTTCAAACTTTACGTCCTTAATAATGCATTACTTATTTCTGAAAGTTCTGATTCATTCACTTTTAATGCGAAACAATAATGCTAGCAAATTAGTGTTAGTTTAGAACGAGTGAAACAAACAAGATAGTCTCATTTCTAAGATTTTAGTGCTGAATCATTTGCATTTGTGTAAAATGCCAATAAGCTCGGACCAGCTGATTTGCAGATGTTTACATTGTCGGTCTTGGTTTTATTGTCAGCTCCCAATTTTATTTCAATTTTGAAACTGAGCGAACCGCGCCAGAATACTCAACTTTAAAAAATTATGTTGATCTATTTCGAGAGCTGATGATTCATGCTATGAATCGCTTCAAGAAAATGTATGAAAAGTTACATATATACGAGGAAGGAGCTGCTTCAGATGCGCGACTTAGCCAGACACGCTAGAGCAAGCAGCAGATCTAATGATCTATTAAAACGTGATGAGAACCCCACAAAAACAATTTAGAATTTGGGAAAAATGCATTACATTTGTACAAAAATGATGTATAATGCCTCTCATTTATGATCGAATCAAAATTAAATCTTAAACTACCATCTGTTTGATGACAATATTTTTATAGTAGGAGCAGTCATCTATTTTATTTTAATATTCAGAAGGATTTTAATGACGCAATGATAGAAGATTGGCGAGTACGGATAACCGGATCGATTATTTTGTAGACACATTTATCATAACATAAGTAGGTACCATCCCAAATATAATTCATGCTTATATTTTCATTGCTTCACGCTTCGATTTAGGAAAGGTGGAAGGGTTCAATTCTGTTATTACACACTCATTCACTGAACATTTAGAAACGGTTTACAAGAAATGTTAAATTGATTCATATTTTATACCTATACCATATTTTATACCTTGCAATCGTGTCAATTTAGAAATTAATTATCATTTCAAATAAACTTATATATATATATATATATATATATATATATATATATATATATATATATATATAAATATATATATATATATATATATGTATATATATATATATATATATATATATATATGTATATATATATATATATATATATATATATATATATATATATATATATATATATATATATATATATGTATATATATATATATATATATGTATATGTATATATATATATATATATATATATATATATATATATATATATATATATATATATATATATATATATATATATATATATATATATATACAGTCTTCCACAAAAGTCAAGGTACAGAGAATCGGTAACTGAAAATTGTATTACTGAATCAATATTTTTATTTGAAAACCAAAAGTTATGAAATGGTAATAATACGAGTTCTGTTGAATTTAACTTTTCATAAATTTAAAGGGATTCGGCAATAATGAACATTGAAGACAATAATTTTTTGTTGGCAATGTCTCTTTTCTACTCCACAAAAGTCTTGGTACAGTTGCAGAAAATGCCCTGTTATTTGTAAAAAGGGGAATCCCCCAAGTACATATTATCAGAGTGAGTTAACAACCGTAGGCCGCTGTCTTTAATATCGCGTCCGTATTCGTGGTGTATCTTTTATTTAATAAAATTTTTAAAAAATGAGTCGAAAGGAGTTGAGTATTAAGGAGCGTGAAATAATTTTTAATCTGCATTCAAATCAGAGCAAATCATATTCTGAAATAGCTGAACTAGTGTTGCGAAGTCGGTCAACCATTCAAAAAGTGATAAATCGAGTTAAGAAGGAAAATAGAGTGGAAAATGTGCCCCGAACAGGTCGTCCATCTAAACTAAGTGCAAAGGACAAGAGAAAAATTTCGCGAATGGTAAAACAAGATCCATTTCTAAGCTGTAGAAAAATCTGCGATGTTCTTGGAATTAATGATAAGAAGGAGGTTAGCGCAGAAACTGTGCGTAGAGCTGTCGTAGAAGCTGGATTTTCATCTCGTACACCTAGAAGAAAACCTCTTGTAAGTTCCATAAACAAACAAAAAAGAATAACATTTGCAAAAGCATATATTGACAAACCAATAACGTTTTGGGATAATGTTTTATTTTCGGATGAGTCTAAATTTTGTATATTTGGTGTAAATGGGCATAAGAGGGTCTGGCGAAAAGTAGGAGAAGCATTTAATCCCAAGAACACTATTAAAACAGTAAAACATGGAGGCGGTGGTGTTATGGTTTGGGGTTGCATGGCTGCTGCTGGAGTGGGAAATCTGACATTCATCGAAAATACTATGGATCAGAACTCTTATTTAGAGATTCTACGAAACAACATGAAACAAAGTGCAGCCAAATTAGGTATGCGAGAAGATTTCTTGTTTCAACAGGACAATGACCCTAAGCACACTGCGCATAAAGTTCGAATGTGGCTATTGTACAATACTCGCATGCTTGCTACACCGCCTCAAAGCCCTGATTTGAACCCTATAGAGCATCTTTGGAATGAGCTTGAGACAAAAATCCGAAAAAGAGTGATATCAAGCAAGGCGCAGCTTAAGGATGTTATATTGGAGGAGTGGGCCAGAATCAGCAGCGAATTTACTAAAAAATTGGTATATTCTATGCCTAAAAGACTGACGTCAGTAATTCAGATGAAAGGATATCCGACAAAATATTAAGAAAAGTATAATTCAAATAACTATGCAAGACTATAATTACAATTTGTATCATTTTTCTTTAGGTGTACCATGACTTTTGTGGACTTCAATCATTGACTTTCCAACACATCATATGTAATAATATATTAATACGACAGAATTTTCGTTTTGTTTTACATGAATTTAAAGTGTAATGATTATAGTTGAAGTAATACCAAAAAAAATTTTATCACTATAGGTTTTTTAAATAAAAATATCAAACAATTTTCATGATATTTATCACTGTACCTTGACTTTTGTGGAAGACTGTATATATAAATTTTATAAATATATAATTTAAACAAAAAATGCTTAATATAAGTCATTGCAGCTTTACAATTTATGTAGCACAGAAGCAAATATAAATAAATGTTTCTTTTTATGCAATCTGATTTGATCGAGAATGTGTAGTAATCGCGCAGTCGCCTAAGCAAATTGCTCGAAAACCATTATAATCTTCATCCAATTTTAATTGTAAATTTAAAAATTAATTATTTTAATTTACAATTAAAATTTGGACGCGACAACACCTTTATGACGCAGCTCATCCACGAATTACATTGCCGCAATACAATTTACAGTGGATGGGTGAGGGTCTCGTCAACTGCCGTTGCGACAGGTCCCGTACGGTGGCTGTCCAGAGAAGTGAGCAGTTCTGCTTGAGCGGATCGGGGAGTCTGCCGGTCCAAAAACCGTTGGTACATTTTGCCACCCCTAATGCATAAAATGACCTTTTTCTTTCAAATTCTTATAGTTCTAATCAAGACCTTTCATTTGATACCCAATTCTAATACCTTTGATTAAAAAAATTTGTAGGGGCAAATTCGTTATTAGGGGGGACCCCCCTTAAACAATTTTTAAATTTTTGGTAAGACCTAAACTTTTGATAGACCATCATTGCTGACCTTTCCACAAAGTTTGAGAATTCTAGCTTTTTTAGTTTCTGAGGAAACTTGCTGTGACGCATGGACAGACGGAAAGACAGGTCGCGAAACTAGTAGGTCTTTGTAAAAATTTTTTTTATCAAGACCTAAAAAGCTGAATAAATTTTGTACTTGTATAAAAACGTTATCATTATAAGACAATTTTTCAGTTGGTCTAGGATCATTAGAAAAACTCATTTTCTGTTATTAGAATATACTGTAGTGTTTTTAAAATGTAGCGATGTTCATAAAAGACAACAGCGATGGGATGCTTCCTCAGCGAGATCGGTGCTCAGCTAGAATGGTATTGCCTGGCGACGTGTACACGTGCTGGCAGCTAGCTACTGCGGTGTCTTGGAGCCGATTTTTCCCGCAAGCACAAGGGCCTACTACAAAAGATTTGCCGCGCACCATTCCTGCTCTTCTCCAAATTGATCAAAACAGAATAGGCCGAAGCCAGAACTATAGGGAGCAATTTGTTGAAATATGCGATTTGTTTTTAACACCGTAACTTAACCGGTGGTACACTTACAGTGGCTCAAAGTTATAATGGAACAGCGTGAATATATAAGTTTATACCCTAATAACAAATTAACTAAAACTTTGTTACTAACATTGTTTATTTGAGTAGAACCATTGTTATACATTTATTATCAACAAAAAAACTTTAACAACATTCACATTACATAAAAACAAAAGAAATTGCATTGCATAACAAAACAAGTACTTTAGCCTCAAAGTTGTAATGGGACACTGTTTAAAATTATGCGAAGCTTACTGTTGCAACTTCAGGCAACTTCTTTTATCTATGAATCTGTGCCGTTAAATTGTGTGGTGCCGCAAAAAGTCCTATTTTACAAGTTTTGTTTATTTTTCTAATCGGTAACAAACTAAAATGGCACCGTGCGGTAAGCAAACCGGTTTAGCAGAGAGAAACCGTAATTCGATTATCAAAAGCGGGTAAATCTATACGCGATATTAGTGTAATTGTTAATCGAGCACCAACAACTGTTTTCAACATCATCATGCGGTGCAAAAATACCACAAAATTCAAAAATAAGTCGAAACTGAGTGGTCGCAAATTTTTTTCGGAGTCAGATGAACGTTGCCTTCTAAAAACTGTTAAGAAAAATCCACATACCAGTGCTCCAAAATTAAAATTAGAAGCAAAGAAGTATCTTGGAAAAACAGCCAATCCTGAAACAGTTACAATTGGGCTTAGAATGTATCAGTACCATGGATGAGTAGTTAGAAAAAAAACCCATTTGTAAGCATGGCCAACATACACAAACGAATGGAGCTTGCCAGAAACATGGTTACTGAAGATTTTTCATTCTGGGAAAAAGTTATATTTACAGATGAAAGTGAATTCAACGTTTTCCGATCAGATGGACAATCATATGTCTGGTGGAAAGCTAATGAAGAGCTCAAGAAGGCCAGTCTTTGTCCTACAATTAAGCGCCGCTTAGGTTCAATAATTGTATGGGATGCAATATCCGCTGTTGGACTGGATTATTTCTATATAATCGAGGGAAATATGGCCAAATATATTACTTGAATCTCTTAGAAGCAAATGTAAAAGAGAGCGTTCGTAAACTTGGAATAGAAGATTTCATTTTTTATCAGGATAACAACCCGAAGCACAAGGCTCATGTTGTGCGCAGTTGGTAGCTCTACCATTGTCCTCATGTGCTTCAAACCTAACCGCTGTCACCTGATTTAAATGCTATCGAGCACGTGTGGAGTTACTTGGAGACAAAATTTAAAAATCTTCACCTAAAAAATAAAATACAGTTGGTAGCAGCTTTAAAAGAAGAGTGGAAGAAAATTACGGCATCTGTCTGTCGAAAATTGGTGGAGTCTACGCCAAATCGCATGAAAGCGGTCATGCAATAAAAAGGGGTAACAACTAGATATTAAAACTCAATTAATTTTTTTTTTAACCCTAAACTTTTTATTAATTCATATTGTGTTCCATTATAACTTTGAGGCGGAAATACTATGTTTAGTTACGTAATGCAATTTCTTTTGTTTTTAATGTGAATGTTGTTCAAATTTTTTTATTGATAATAAATGTATAACAATTATACTACTTAAAATAAAAAAACAATGTTAGTAACAGATTTTTAAGTTAATTTGTTATTAGGGTATAAACTTATATATCCATGCCGTTCCATTATAACTTTGAGCCACCGTATGTGTGTAGCAGTAGCAACGTAAATGCATTAGTTGCGTTCATAGCCTTACTACAGCTTAACAAGCTATGTACCTGATAGCCTTACTACCGCATACATGACTATGTACATGTAGGCTGCCAACTTATAAGGCGGTATATGCAGAAATGTGAAAATAACGACAAAAAATGAGGTTTTTTTATAGTTTCGAGGCAAATTTCAAGACGGTCCGCGGAGAACATCCTAGCGCTCCTCATGAACTGAATTTAGTTTCCATTGATAAATCCGTTCATGTTTTATTGAGATTCAAAGTTAAAAGATAAGGAATTTGTTTACCTCCTCAAGCTAACTGTCAGTGGAAGGAGTTGAACGTAAAAAGTGTAGATGTACAGTGGACAGTGTAAGGTGCATTTTAAGCAAGGCATGTGAGTTGTACATTTTTCATGTGAAACATAGAATATATTACGCCATTCAAGCATTTGATTTTGCCGAAGTAGCTCACGGGATCCTGTGTAGTGACATTGAAGTATATGATGAATGCCTGTAAAGGACTGCAGCGATGGTCTGCTGTCTCGGCGAGAGATGTTGGTGCTCGCCGAAATAGGCCTTTTCTGAGGACGCGTGAATGCGCTGGTAGGCTAGCATTGCGGTTTCGTGGGGCGGGTTGTTTTCCCCAGCACAAGGGTCCACTACAAAAAATTTCGCAATTACGAATTGATAGATGACACGACTCGGTCCGATGGTGTCGAGGCCGAGGTAACCTACTAAGGGAGGAGATTGCTAAAGCAAACAACAAACTGGACCTGGCGAAAACAAACGAGACTGGAGAATATTTTGTCTTTACTAATGATACTTATGGTCCCCCAAATAAGAGTGGGGCATCCAGGTACAAGCGGTGCCCCCTCGCACTCTCCCATCCGGATCAAGATCCATCGTTGACGTGGCCAGATGTTTTTCATTTGAATAAAAAACAACTCATGTAAACATAATTCGCATGAACTTTTCCCTCAAATGAAAACCATCAACGTTGCAAAATTTATGTTATAGCCTTATGTGATGGAATCACATAATACTATAACATAAATGAGCACGCAAGCGGAAGGCCACTCTACCCTGCGAGAGCACCTGTAACGTCAGAACAAGGGGTGAGCTCCTCCGATGGCTAGCTCATGAGTGGAGGGGCCGGCCAACGTGGC
The DNA here is from genome assembly GCA_963969285.1 of Odontomyia ornata. NCBI lineage: Eukaryota > Metazoa > Arthropoda > Insecta > Diptera > Stratiomyidae > Odontomyia > Odontomyia ornata. The sequence goes on from OZ017739.1 coordinate 255,765,266, forward strand.
GGGTCTCATACCCTGTCAGGTTTCAAAGATGAATAGAAAGACCAAGGTTATAATTAACTTATCTATTAATTTCTCTCCTCTTAACTTTTAATTATATTTAATTAGTTCGTATTATCATATAAATGATTCTTTTAAATTTTTTTTATAGTCTCCACTAAATCTAAACTCAAATAAAGCACATACTTATGCTTTCTGTTCATAAACTACTCAATTTATTTGTTGCGTTTTATCCGTACGTAAACATAATTCTCTACGAAAAAAAAATAAAAAATACTTTCTAAGTATTGTTTGAAATCTTTTTGTTTTCATTTCTTGTCGCAATTTTCAGAAACAAATACAAATTATCTACAGGAAATACATCATGCTAATCTAACATTCACTTATCCTGTGGTTCTGTTTTGGTCTCACTGATTAAGTGAAAGGGAAAACATCGTTTTAGATGTGTTATAAAAAAAAATTCTCTAACTTTGAAGAAAACAACTGAAAATTCTTTTTCTGCTACAAAAGGCGAACGGAAAATAATGCGCTACAACGCGATCAAAATTATATGTAATAACAGGGGCGTGAAAATTAATCAGCCAGATTTTGAAGAATTTCGCATTTATACGGATCGCACACAACCGTTAATTGACTACCTTAAAATCAATAACGTGCGATTTGAACTCCCTATCCACAATGAAAGCCACTTCGAATTCTCGTTTTCCAGTAGACTTCCCACTTTTGAATGTCTTGAATGTCGTTTCCAGTCCAGTTCGCTTCCTGGATTGCCACTATTTTTAATTTAAATTGACTAGCCTGTTGTAAAAGGTTCTTAACAGCGTCATTGAGTGATCTGACATTCCAGGATCCAATGCCATAGTTCTTTTTTCGTTTGCGAGGTTGTTCCCGTGAGTCCAATCCACTCCGAGGCCTATCTGCAGGTTTCGAAACATTTTAAGGCTTTCCAGGGACGGAAGCCCGTCGCCCAATCTCCTTGCCGGCGGTATGGTTATTACGTCGATTCCGTTATCAGGTGCGGAAGATTCGCCTTCACCCTCTTACGTCCCCAAAAAGGAGGTGTAAGTAAGGATTTAGTAGCAGAGCTGTAGATGTATTTACAGTTATTAGCATTTCTCGGCATTTAATGTCTCATTGTTGGGGAACCAGTAAACTCAATGTGCGACCCCGAGAGTATTTACTACCAATTTAATTGGGGAGTTTTTGATGAGGAATCATTGAAGCTATGGGTTGGAGGAACAAGGGGTTCCCTCCTCCTTTCTCAAACGAGCTTGGGACCATCTACGGCGGAGTTAACTACTTGATTTATTCCAATCTTATTTTCTCGATTGTAATCTGCAAATGTAATGTGTAGTATTTGTGAGTTGAACGATGTATCAATTGTATCGTTGATGAATTAAACAGATTGACGAGAATTTTTATGCCTTTGATTGTATTCAACTTCGCGTCTACAACTCCTTCAACAGCTCCTTCTTGACTTGAAGCGTTTCTTTGATAGAAATTAATTTATTTTTCTTTGCTTCTTTTGATTTCGCTTCTTTGCTGTGCAGT